>CAMRHE010000281.1:2465000-2770131 GCA_947044405.1 Leptodactylus fallax | reverse complement strand
CGTTCAGTTACGTATTGCTACATAGGAGCAGTATTATAGTAGTTATATTCTTGTACATAGGAGCAGTATTATAGTAGTTATATTCTTGTACATAGGAGGTAGTATTATAGTAGTTATATTCTTGTACATAGGAGCAGTATTATAGTAGTTATATTCTTGTACATAGGAGCAGTATTATATTAGTTATATTCTTGTACATAGGAGCAGTATTATAGTAGTTATATTCTTCTACATAGCAGTAGTATTATAGTAGTTATATTCTTGTACATAGGAGCAGTATTATAGTAGTTATATTCTTGTACATAGCAGTAGTATTATAGTAGTTATATTCTTGTACATAGGAGCAGTATTATAGTAGTTATATTCTTGTACATAGGAGCAGTATTATATTAGTTATATTCTTGTACATAGGAGCAGTATTATAGTAGTTATATTCTTGTACATAGGAGCAGTATTATAGTAGTTATATTCTTGTACATAGCAGTAGTATTATAGTAGTTATATTCTTGTACATAGGAGCAGTATTATAGTAGTTATATTCTTGTACATAGGGGCAGTATTATAGTAGTTATATTCTTGTACATAGGAGCAGTATTATAGTAGTTATATTATTGTACATAGGAGCAGTATTATAGTAGTTATATTCTTGTACATAGGAGGTAGTATTATAGTAGTTATATTCTTGTACATAGGAGCAGTATTATAGTAGTTATATTCTTGTACATAGGAGCAGTATTATAGTAGTTATATTCTTGTACATAGGAGCAGTATTATAGTAGTTATATTCTTGTACATAGGAGCAGTATTATAGTAGTTATATTCTTGTACATAGGAGGTAGTATTATAGTAGTTATATTCTTGTACATAGGAGGTAGTATTATAGTAGTTATATTCTTGTACATAGGAGCAGTATTATAGTAGTTATATTCTTGTACATAGGAGGTAGTATTATAGTAGTTATATTCTTGTACATAGGAGGTAGTATTATAGTAGTTATATTCTTGTACATAGGAGGTAGTATTATAGTAGTTATATTCTTGTACATAGGAGCAGTATTATAGTAGTTATATTCTTGTACATAGGAGGCAGTATTATAGTAGTTATATTCTTGTACATAGGAGCAGTATTATAGTAGTTATATTCTTGTACATTCCAGTGTAATTGATGATAGGCAGTGGAATAGCCCTTTAGTGAAGCTTAGTATTTTGGTGAATAGGTCTGAAGTGGGGTTTGTTTGCTCTCCTTCCCCTCTGCGGCTGTAAACATGTAACCTTTGTGCATCATTTGTTTCCACAGGATAAAGCCATTGCAGTTTCTCAGGTATTTGAGTGACTGGTGCTGAATGCTGTGTACTTGAGTCTTTTCATTTCCCTTGGGTGACATCAGTTTTGCTCATTGTTAAGTTATGGCCTCATTCATCCCGAATAATGATCTCCACCCCGCTAAAGCCCCTCTGTCCCACACATGCTTTGCAGAAACTATGCAGCGGCTGCAGGTGGCCCGCTGGAAATAATGTCTCTGAGCCAAAGTGCAGGACGGCTCAATGCCAGAATGAGGCACTTAACAAACTGAGAAACATCTGTAAGTAGTAAAGACAAGACAGAAAGAAATTGAGAAGATTCTGGAGAAGAGCAGTCGCTTGTCTTGGGAGCCATGCTGGCTTCATACCTCTGCAGTTGTCTCTATATCCTACCCTGTGACTATCATTCAGTTCGGGTTCATACATACTGGCACACAATCCTACATGGCTGTATGTATGGAGCTGCACAACCTCTATGCACTGCCATATCTTGATGTAACGGCTCCTTGGATTGTTATTTGTATGGCGTCCTCCTCCCCTACAAGCTCCTTACACATCTGTAATGTATATACGCAGACCTATGACACATGGCACCATTATTTTTATGTTGGGTTTGTGCTGAGTCTCATAGAGATAAAGAAGATGACTCCTAAAAGTCCTATTATACGCCACGCATAAATTAATACAATCGTGTGACCAATGAACGTAACCTCACATGACCTGTGAAGTGCTTCAACCAGCTCATCCACTGTGTTCCCAGGACTCAGACCTACATGGATCCTAAAACCCATTTACTTTATTAGAACTCCCTTCATCCTTAGGCGTCATGCAAGTGGCTGTATTACATTATGTGTAGAGCATTTACGTTGTCTGAATTGCAATACCAAGCATAACCACTATACAATGTACGGCGCTGTGCTGGGTATACACTGAATGCTGCAGCCTCATAACAGCTGATTGACTGGGGGCCCGGTTGTCAGACCCTGCCGATCTTTAGTTGATGCCCTTTCCTAATATTAAGCCTGCAAAACTCCTAAAATGTAGAGATCGAGTTATGGAGCTGAAAACTTCAGGATCTCGCTGGCCAGAGCTCTTAACCCATTGGAATCACTTAAACTATTCCAAATTCACAGGAGTCCCCTGTCTATTAATGAATTACATGTTCATTTCTGATGTGAATTCCACACTGAATAGTCACAAAGTCGCTTCACTGGAATACACTGGTGCCAATCTGTGCCATAGAGGCTACGTTCACATCTGCATCAGCGTCTCCATAGATTACGGTGAAAAACAGTTTAGAGAAAAGACCTGCATGGAGGACATTCTCTACGCCATTATAAAAACAGCGGAAACGGCTGATCCTGAGTTACATCCTGTATTATACTCCAGAGCTGCGCTCACTATTCTGCTGGTGCAGTCACTGTGTACATACATTACATTACTTATCCTGTATTATACTCCAGAGCTGCGCTCACTATTCTGCTGGTGTAGTCACTGTGTACATACATTACATTACTTATCCTGTATTATACTCCAGAGCTGCGCTCACTATTCTGCTGGTGCAGTCACTGTGTACATACATTACATTACTTATCCTGTACTGATCCTGAGTTACATCCTGTATTATACTCCAGAGCTGCGCTCACTATTCTGCTGGTACAGTCACTGTGTACATACATTACATTACTTATCCTGTACTGATCCTGAGTTACATCCTGTATTATACTCCAGAGCTGCACTCACTATTCTGCTGGTGTAGTCACTGTGTACATACATTACATTACTTATCCTGTACTGATCCTGAGTTACTTCCTGTATTATACTCCAGAGCTGCACTCACTATTCTGCTGGTACAGTCACTGTGTACATACATTACATTACATCCTGTATTATACTCCAGAGCTGCGCTCACTATTCTGCTGGTACAGTCACTGTGTACATACATTACATTACTTATCCTGTACTATACTCCAGAGCTGCGCTCACTATTCTACTGGTACAGTCACTGTGTACATACATTACATTACTTATCCTGTATTATACTCCAGAGCTGCGCTCACTATTCTGCTGGTGCGGTCACTGTGTACATACATTACATTACTTATCCTGTACTGATCCTGAGTTACATCCTGTATTATACTCCAGAGCTGCGCTCACTATTCTGCTGGTACAGTCACTGTGTACATACATTACATTACTTATCCTGTACTGATCCTGAGTTACATCCTGTATTATATTCCAGAGCTGCGCTCACTATTCTGCTGGTGCAGTCACTGTGTACATACATTACATTACTTATCCTGTACTGATCCTGAGTTACATCCTGTATTATACTCCAGAGCTGCGCTCACTATTCTGCTGGTACAGTCACTGTGTACATACATTACATTACTTATCCTGTACTGATCCTGAGTTACATCCTGTATTATACTCCAGAGCTGCACTCTCTATTCTGCTGGTGCAGTCACTGTGTACATACATTACATTACATTACTTATCCTGTACTGATCCTGAGTTACATTCTGTATTATACTCCAGAGCTGCACTCACTATTCTGCTGATATATATGATAAGCCCTTGTATATTGCGACACCTTTCAGGTTTTCTTCTCTAGTTATATTGTATACATCTTGCAGTTACTTTGTATAAATTACTTTAGAGACATCAACATTGTAATAAATACATCTTTGTCATACAATTAGATACATGACCCCGCTGTGTAGGTTTCTTGGCCCCTGCAGATTCTACCACATTATGTACAATCTTATCATTCCGGTTGGTTGGTAGATTACAAGCTGAGGTTGTTCATGGACGTCGGGCTCTTGGCGCAGCGCGGTATCATTTCCTCCTGGCACTGATGACATGAGGTAATGTCTGCGGTGGTTTGCAGTGGTCCATCACAGGTCCGTCTCTTGTAATACTGATGACAATGAGACGGGATTCACATCTGTGATCATTTACAAGCAATTATGGATGGTTAGTATGAAACATTACAAGTAAGGAGGGGGAGGGGTCTGTGTAATCAGCGCCTGGGAGGACACCATTCGTATCTACCGCACGCTGTACTCTGTGTAAGTGGTGCACTATATAGTGGTGTTCACAAAAGGGACGAAAACTGTAATAACCCGATGGTCAGGGACACATGTACCAATCAGCAGCGCCCTCTACAGTCACTTCATTTTTATCCTGTGACTTCAATAGAAAAAGTGCTCAAACATTGTAACTTGTTTTGTAATTTTACTTGTATTTTGCCAAAAAGAATAAACTAAAATTGGCTGAAAACAAACATTTATAGCCTGCAATAATTCCTGTGTTTCATAACCTGATTGAAGCCACATGTGGCCAAAACCATCAGCATATGTGGTGGGCGGAGTTATATATAACTTGTTAATTGGCCAAATGATTATACTGTGGTATCCTGTATTATACTCCAGAGCTGCGCTCACTATTCTGCTGGTACAGTCACTGTGTACATACATTACATTACTTATCCTGTACTGATCCTGAGTTACATCCTGTATTATACTCCAGAGCTGCGCTCACTATTCTGCTGGTGCAGTCACTGTGTACATACATTACATTACTTATCCTGTATTATACTCCAGAGCTGCGCTCACTATTCTGCTGGTACAGTCACTGTGTACATACATTACATTACTTATCCTGTACTGATCCTGAGTTACATCCTGTATTATACTCCAGAGCTGCGCCCACTATTCTGCTGGTGCAGTCACTGTGTACATACATTACATTACTTATCCTGTATTATACTCCAGAGCTGCGCTCACTATTCTGCTGGTACAGTCACTGTGTACATATATTACATTACTTATCCTGTACTGATCCTGAGTTACATCCTGTATTATACTCCAGAGCTGCGCCCACTATTCTGCTGGTACAGTCACTGTGTACATACATTACATTACTTATCCTGTATTATACTCCAGAGCTGCGCTCACTATTCTTCTGGTACAGTCACTGTGTACATACATTACATTACTTATCCTGTACTGATCCTGAGTTACATCCTGTATTATACCCCAGAGCTGCACTCACTATTCTGCTGGTACAGTCACTGTGTACATACCTTACATTACTTATCCTGTACTGATCCTGTATTATACTCCAGAGCTGCGCTCACTATTCTGCTGGTGCAGTCACTGTGTACATACATTACATTACTTATCCTGTACTGATCCTGAGTTACATCCTGTATTATACTCCAGAGCTGCGCTCACTATTCTGCTGGTGCAGTCACTATGTACATACATTAAATTACTTATCCTGTACTGATCCTGAGTTACATCCTGTAACCTGTATTATACTCCAGAGCTGCGCTCACTATTCTGCTGGTGCAGTCACTATGTACATACATTACATTACTTATCCTGTACTGATCCTGAGTTACATCCTGTAACCTGTATTATACTCCAGAGCTGCGCTCACTATTCTGCTGGTGCAGTCACTGTGTACATACATTACATTACTTATCCTGTATTATACTCCAGGGCTGCGCTCACTATTCTGCTGGTACAGTCACTGTGTACATACATTACATTACTTATCCTGTACTGATCCTGAGTTACATCCTGTATTATACTCCAGAGCTGCACTCACTATTCTGCTGGTGCAGTCACTGTGTACATACATTACATTACTTATCCTGTATTATACTCCAGAGCTGCACTCACTATTCTGCTGGTACAGTCACTGTGTACATACATTACATTACTTATCCTGTACTGATCCTGAGTTACATCCTGTATTATACTCCAGAGCTGCGCTCACTATTCTGCTGGTGCAGTCACTGTGTACATACATTACATTACTTATCCTGTACTGATCCTGAGTTACATCCTGTATTATACTCCAGAGCTGCGCTCACTATTCTGCTGGTGCAGTCACTGTGTACATACATTACATTACTTATCCTGTATTATACTCCAGAGCTGCACTCACTATTCTGCTGGTGCAGTCACTGTGTACATACATTACATTACTTATCCTGTACTGATCCTGAGTTACATCCTGTATTATACTCCAGAGCTGCGCTCACTATTCTGCTGGTACAGTCACTGTGTACATACATTACATTACTTATCCTGTATTATACTCCAGAGCTGCACTCACTATTCTGCTGGCACAGTCACTGTGTACATACATTACATTACTTATCCTGTACTGATACTGAGTTACATCCTGTATTATACTCCAGAGCTGCGCTCACTATTCTGCTGGTACAGTCACAGTGTACATACATTACATTACTTATCCTGTATTATACTCCAGAGCTGCGCTCACTACTCTGCTGGTGCAGTCACTGTGTACATACATTACATTACTTATCCTGTATTATACTCCAGAGCTGCGCTCACTATTCTGCTGGTACAGTCACTGTGTACATACATTACATTACTTATCCTGTACTGATCCTGAGTTACATCCTGTATTATACTCCAGAGCTGCGCTCACTATTCTGCTGGTACAGTCACTGTGTACATACATTACATTACTTATCCTGTACTGATCCTGAGTTACATCCTGTATTATACTCCAGAGCTGCACTCACTATTCTGCTGGTGCAGTCACTGTGTACATACATTACATTACTTATCCTGTATTATACTCCAGAGCTGTGCTCACTATTCTGCTGGTAAAGTCACTATGTACATACATTACATTACTTATCCTGTACTGATCCTGAGTTACATCCTGTATTATACTCCAGAGCTGCGCTCACTATTCTGCTGGTACAGTCACTGTGTACATACATTACATTACTTATCCTGTATTATACTCCAGAGCTGCGCTCACTATTCTGCTGGTGCAGTCACTGTGTACATACATTACATTACTTATCCTGTACTGATCCTGAGTTATATCCTGTATTATACTCCAGAGCTGCACTCACTATTCTGCTGGTACAGTCACTGTGTACATACATTACATTACTTATCCTGTATTATACTCCAGAGCTGCACTCACTATTCTGCTGGTGCAGTCACTGTGTACATACATTACATTACTTATCCTGTACTGATCCTGAGTTACATCCTGTATTATACTCCAGAGCTGCACTCACTATTCTGCTGGTACAGTCACTGTGTACATACATTACATTACTTATCCTGTACTGATCCTGAGTTACATCCTGTATTATACTCCAGAGCTGCACTCACTATTCTGCTGGTACAGTCACTGTGTACATACAGTACATTACTTATCCTGTACTGATCCTGAGTTACATCCTGTATTATACTCCAGAGCTGCACTCACTATTCTATAATATCTGATAATTTCTAATATATAATAATCTATAATATCTGATAACCTATAAAATATCTGATAAATTGTAATCAGTTTTATCCTCCACAGTCCTTGATATTTCAGCAGGTTCCTCATTTTTACATAAATATTCAGATTTGCCATTCAGTGCTCAGGGAAAGCTGAGTGACAAGCCTTACAGGCTCTGTATGAAGGACATTGTGTCCACACAACTTTCCTTGGGACAGATATAACTTAGAACGACTTTCCTATAGATCCTTGGACTATCTTGTCCCTGTGGGGCAGATGCAGAGCGCCTCCCTGGGGCGATGCTGAGAGCTGCCATCCAGCCGTGTCCCGCGCCCGCCGCCTCCCCACATCTGCTGATGTCTCGGCTCGCCTGCTGCATGTTCTTGTGCTGATGAAAATACTTCAAACACGGGACTTGACTCCATCAGATCCGGAGTCATTTTCAGGAGATTTTCCCTTTTATGTCTTGTCATGTTGATCAGAAAGTCGTAAGCGGCGGCGAATCGTCTCCGTGTAATTAATCAGAGAACAAACGAGGTCTTTTCCCTTCTTCGCAGACTTGCCCTTTAAGGATTCCAGTCATCTATATCTGCATCCGAGGCCTGCGCCGACCTGTGCGGACACCTGCAGCGAGCGAACGGCATAGATGACCCTAAATCAACCCTATCCACTGTCCGCATGTGATACATTGTATAATGCAAAGTTCTACAATTCCAAAATATACTTCCTGTACTAATCCCTCCTGGTTGTCAAGATCTCTGCTTACTGTCAGTGAATGGGAGAGTTCTATAGACTGACCTAATACTGCTCACAGCTGAGGGTTTGTTACAGTTATACCCAGTCTAGTAAATCCTCTGTGAGCTAAACAACCTGGACTTCAGATACGTGTTACCTGCACTGATACATTGTTACAAACTATCAGGACGGGAGAGATTTATGCTGTGTTCAGCTTATTTGACAAGATACAATTGTAACAGACCCTCAGCTGCGACAATGGTGAGGTTAATTTGAATTTTCAGCCTCTGGTGTTGTTATTACTTTCATATCAGAAACAGAACGAAAAGTCAGGACGTGTTCACACCTTGTGGATTTACATGCAGATAGAAATCTGGACAGAATCTCCCACAATGCAAGTGAAGTAGGTTATATATGTCCCATACATATAGTGCAAGAAAAACCTATGCAGAATATTGACCCCCATATAAAATAATGACTCCCATGTAAAATTATTTCCCCATGCAAAATACTGACCCCTACATATAATAATGCCGACAATGCAAAATAATGACCCCTATATAGAATAATGACCCCCAGACAGATTGATCATCCAAACACAGAATATTGACACCCACGCATAATAAGGATCCCTCCATACAGAACAATAACCACTAAATAGAATAATGACCCCCGAATAGAAAATTGACCCCCATGCATAATGACCCCCATGTAAAATAATGACCCCTACATAAAATAATGATCCCATACAAAATATTGACCCCGCTACACAGAATAATGACTGCCATCTGAAGAATATCGACCCCTACACATAATAATGACCCCAATGCAAAATAATGATCCCCAGACAGATTGACGATCCAAATACAGAAAAGCAACACCCACGCAGAATAAGGATCCCTCCAAGCAGAATAATGGCACTAAATAGAATAATGACCCCCACATAAAATAATGACCCCCATATAGAATATTGACCCCCCCCCCACGCAGAATAAAGACCGCCATGTAAAATAATGACCCACATGTAAAGTTATGACTCCTTGCAGAATATTGACCCCCTACACATTATAATGACCCCAATGCAAAATTATGACCCACATACAGAATATTGGATTAATAAACGCCAAACTCATTAATGACCCCCATGCAGAATAATGACTCTCACACAGGTTGTATAATCTGCAGCTTTATTCATTGAAATTCAGTGAAATCTGCAGAAATCCAAAAACTGCACAGGAGAGACTGGTGTGCACAGGAGTCTATAGAAATGAATGGGCTGTGTCCCTGCTCGGCTCCTCATTGTCTCCTCAATGCCAAGGTTATAGCGGCGCAGCCTTGGATGACACAGATTGTGATTAACCCATCAATACCCGACTAAGACAAAGATTGTCTCTAAATAAGGTTTCCTGCTATTAGGCCGGAGCCCTACGTGGCGCAGATGCTGCAATTTGGCCGCGCCGGAAACACTGCTGCAAAAACCGCGGCATTTTACAGTCCCTGCAAAGTGAATGGGATTCAAGCGAATTCCAGCCACACACTGCGGAAAAATACGCACGACGGACACGCTGCCATGTCAATTATAGCTACGGAAACGCCGGCGGTTTCCCTATAGGTATAATGGTAGCAGAAAGTCCGCAGAGGATCACTGCTTAAAGGGGTTTCACAGGATTTTATAATTAAGACTTAACCTTAGATTGAAGATGTGTGGGGTCTGACCCCGGGGACCCCCATGGATCAGCTGTTTGACATCACATTTATCACTCACATGGCCTGTTTACAGCTCAGTCACATTCAAGTGAATGGGGCTGAGCTGCAATACCAAGCACTGCCACTATACAGAGTACGGCGCTGTGCTTGGTAAGTAGTGAAGTGGCTGCGGCGCTCACCCAAACCGTGCAGTCACTTCAAACTGCTGATCATCTGGGGGTCCCGAGTGTCAGACCCCGCTGATCTGTAAGTGATGGACAGGTCAGCAATCATAAAGCCTGGCAAACCCAACACCGCTATCCCAGAAGCAGAAAATGCTGCAAAACCTGCAACAAAAAATGTCAAGATGACTGTGAAGTGTGAACAGGAACTTCAGTTAGTGAGAACTTTCCTGCTCTGATCATCCAGCAGGACAGATACTAAGTATAAAGTGCAAGATTTACGATATTCCATGTAGCAGGAGTGAACGCAGCGCAGTCCGGGTGTCACACGTGTAGATTTAGCTGTGAATTTCATTTGCAGCTAAATCCAGTGCGGACCCTAAGGGTGAATCCTCAAGGGCGGCTCATACCGCAGCCAAATCACCTATAGCAAAATGATGCAAGTTTGGAAACATTGTTGCAAAAATCACCCAGTATAAATATAGATAGATCCTTATACATTGTATACCTATAATGCAAGCTCACCCAGCTTTCCCAGAAACAGATCTAAGTAGGGAGTTTTCATCAGCCGGACGACTCCATTTCCTTGGGATCTTTCCTATTTCATGAGGATTTAACATGAGATTACAGAGCGCGGCGGTGATGGAGGGCGATCTCTAATGATCATTGTTCTTAATGGCGCCTTGCCGAGCGAGTTCTTAGAGCGCCGGGGCTTTGTATTCGCCTCACCTGTCAACCTGCTCTTCATCAAGTCTATTTATTACAATCAGGTCCTGTCAGCTGTCAGCACCAACATCTCGGCTGCTGGTAAATATGTCTTTCGTATCATTAGCCGTTCCTTGCAGTCACCTTGGGATTTCCACCTTGTCTGTCTCTCTCCAAAACAACTTTTTTTTTTCAGAAGTATTAGACTCCCACAGAGCGGTGCCAGCTTGGGGCCATTACTTGAGGAAGTGACAGAAAACACCGGCTTGTCACTCATTAGAATCCGGCTTTTTCGGAAAATTGATGTAAGTCTGACTTTGCCCCCAAAACGAATCATGATTTATTTAATATATTTGCGTCGACAAGTGTCAGCTCATCAGCTTAAAATGTCTCTCCTTTTACTCTATCGAGGCCTCGGCAGAAAGTCGCCTTTGAAGGCGGTTTTATTGCTCTAAGGCCTAATAATTAAATCAGAGGAGCGCGGAGGTGCGGAGATTCGCCATGGTGGCCTCTCGGATTACAGCGAGGAGTACAAAGTATCCGTATTAAAATACAAAGAAAGCTCCGGCTTTCTTCGTTCATTTAGTGGGAGAAAATTATGTAATGCGAGGGCTTCTAGGTGACTGTTGTCAGGTTTGACGGCTAAGACAAAACACAAGATTTAATAAGACTTCGCTGTGATCAAAGCCGAGGAGGGGAAGACGACGGCCTCTTTCAAGAGTTGATACTGCGTTTTTTTTTTTTTTTTTTATTCAAAGAAGAAGCAACCTACTTTCCAAATGACAATCCTGTGTCGTTCCCACAATGGGGATTTGTTAGCTGCTGGATTCAGATACGGCGAGCAGTGGCGGCGGCGGCACAGATGTTCCGGGGCTCCAGTAGTCGGGGTTGATTCCGGTTGGCGTTCAGCTATGTAACACAAGGGGTTAATGGTTGCTGCCTGTGACGGTGCCGTCTCCGTGTATTGTGACTTATATCTGCGACTTTATTATTTGTCCATTCCCATGACCTGCAAAAACGGAAATAAATAATAATAATAATAAAATATGCCAAGTCCGTAGCATCAGGTTATGTCGCCCCCATAGACTGTAGTAACCCCATGGCCATGACTTTTCTGTTCTGTGACCGCACTGGTCGCCGATCTGTACAGTCCGCAGATCAGGGGTTTTGCAATAAAATATGGGGGATCAATCCAGGAGTTTGCATCAGTTTTCTGGTGTTACATAAATGCAATTTTTTGCATGTGACATTTGTAATAATTTGCAACTTTGTTTCCTTGTAAGCAAACACCACACACAACAAAATGCAACAAAAAAAAAAAACGCAATTCCAAAAACAATTTCACTGCATTTTGCATTTTTTCCACCCCATATAAATCTATGCTGCATTTTTCAGAAATACACACAATTCCAAACACTGAGTTTTCCATTGTCTTCCCTGTATTAGTGCAACATGTGGCCTCCGCCTTAGGGAACATCCAAACAGGACTGACTAGATAAGACATTTACACAGCACAAAAACTTCAGCGTAATATACAGCGGTGAATGCACACAATATACAGCATTTTTGCTGCAGAATTCAGGATGTATTTGTTAAGGGATTTCATTACCTTTCATCCTACGTATCGTCAAGAGTGAAATCTGCAGAGAAAACCCACAACGTATATATTGACCTGCATTACAAGACGCACCACGGTAAATGTACGCTGCAGATGTGACACATGAAGTTGTGTAGTGAATAATCTGCAGCACGTCGGGGTATCTGACCATGCACCTTATTACACATCTCATGCCAAAATTATCAGGCTCGCAGCCCAATAGGCTAAATATAAGTTATGGCAGAAATTGGTGTAAATTATAAAGATATGTAAAAGTTATTATAATGTATAACACTCTGATAATGTTGTCACATTTTACCCCAACACTAGAGATTAAGAGCCGTGTTTGACATGTCGATATTAATGCTGCAAATCCATAACATTTCACTTCTTGCATCAGATTAAAATTTCATCCTGACCCGATACTTCACACAGTTGAAGATTTGCTACAATTGTGTCCAGTGAAAAAATTTTCTTTACCTGCAGATTGCTACATTTTACCTGCACTGAAACATTGTAACGAAAGCAAGACATAAGAGAGATTTGTACTGCAGAGGTCTACAGCTCACAGAGGATTGTAGGAAACCGTGTGAGCTCCGCATCTGATCAAATTTATGGTTGTGATACTATTCCTATATTATACTGCATAATCTTGTGTATAAATAAAACCACCATACTGCACCCAATACCAGTACAATATAGCGACTATATAAGTAGCAATGCAGTACTAATACCGAGGCATTGTACAAAATATAACAGTGCACTGAGCACATACTGACATATAATACCTACATAATAGTCAACACAAAGCAGAGCCGTACAGCGCCAAAATTATACTGCAACAATATGCTGTAATTATTATATTATGTGCGCTAGAATGGAAGAATAGACTAAGATGGGGCCAGTGATGAAAAAGAACTATGGACAATATTGTTGTCACTGTAATCTCACCCTAAATAAGGGATGCCTAGCACTATGTACCCCCCTCTGGTCTGTACCCCCAATATGCCCCCCCCCACACACACAGTACTGTTGTATCTGATCCATCACTACTTCTTATTTCTGAGGAATTGCATTATTCTCTCTCCATGTGACAGCGCCATTTTATATTATTTTAACCCCGACATTCCATGTATTGTTCTGACCGGTCCTAACCTACTGTAACTCATGCAGAGCTGGAGAGTCATCAGGTTAGGGACATGGCGGACAGTAAAATCGTCACCCCTGTGCAGAGCAGATGTCTGGAGCTGAGCACGACCGTCACCATGATGGATCTCCTAATAGACGCTAATCCTAATATTTGCTTCTCATTGTTTTCATTAAATTCAATTGTTCTGCTCAGTATTTCATTCTCATATTGAACCAATTATTGTAGAAATTTGTCATCCGAAGACAAAGAATGTTTAGCTATAAATTCTAGATGTGAGAAGAGATTAAGACACAAACCCAAGGATTATTAATTACATTACATTGCATTACAGCAAGTCTACAGGAGCCAAAGGATGGAGCAGAAAGTGCAGAAACTCGGCCAAACCTAAATATTACAGAAACTGAGACGCCGCGCCAAAAAGTAATCCAAGAAAACCAGTGTAGGTAACACCAGTAATATGCTCTATAAAATAAACAGCAAAGGAGCAAAATCTGTGTCCTATGTGCAAGAATATAACTACTATAATACTGCTCCTATGTACAAGAATATAACTACTATAATACTGCTCCTATGTACAAGAATATAACTACTATAATACTGCCTCCTATGTACAAGAATATAACTACTATAATACTGCTCCTATGTACAAGAATATAACTACTATAATACTGCTCCTATGTACAAGAATATAACTACTATAATACTGCCCCCTATGTACAAGAATATAACTACTATAATACTGCCCCTATGTACAAGAATATAACTACTATAATACTGCTCCTATGTACAAGAATATAACTACTATAATACTGCTCCTATGTACAAGAATATAACTACTATAATACTGCTCCTATGTACAAGAAGATAACTACTATAATACTACTACTATGTACAAGAATATAACTACTATAATACTGCTCCTATGTACAAGAATATAACTGCTATAATACTGCTCCTATGTACAAGAATATAACTATTATAATACTGCCTCCTATGTACAAGAATATAACTACTATAATACTACTCCTATGTACAAGAATATAACTACTATAATACTACTCCTATGTACAAGACTATAACTACTATAATACTACCTCCTATGTACAAGAATATAACTACTATAATACTACCTCCTATGTACAAGACTATAACTACTATAATACTGCTCCTATGTACAAGAATATAACTACTATAATACTACTCCTATGTACAAGAATATAACTACTATAATACTGCTCCCTATGTACAAGAATATAACTACTATAATACTGCCCTATGTACAAGAATATAACTACTATAATACTACCTCCTATGTACAAGAATATAACTATTATAATACTGCTCCTATGTACAAGAATATAACTACTATAATACTACTCCTATGTACAAGAATATAACTACTATAATACTGCTCCTATGTACAAGAATATAACTTCTATAATACTGCTCCTATGTACAAGAATATAACTACTATAATACTGCTCCTATGTACAAGAATATAACTACTATAATACTGCTCCTATGTACAAGAATATAACTACTATAATACTACCTCCTATGTACAAGAATATAACTACTATAATACTGCTCCTATGTACAAGAATATAACTACTATAATACTGCTCTCTATGTACAAGAATATAACTACTATAATACTACTCCTATGTACAAGAATATAACTACTATAATACTGCTCCTATGTACAAGAATATAACTACTATAATACTGCTCCTATGTACAAGAATATAACTATTATAATACTGCCCCTATGTACAAGAATATAACTACTATAATACTACCTCCTATGTACAAGAATATAACTATTATAATACTGCTCCTATATACAAGAATATAACTACTATAATACTACCCCCTATATACAAGAATATAACTACTATAATACTGCTCCTATGTACAAGAATATAACTACTATAATACTGCTCCTATGTACAAGAATATACTATAATACTACTCCTATGTACAAGAATATAACTACTATAATACTGCTCCTATGTACAAGAATATAACTACTATAATATTATCTCCTATGTACAAGAATATAACTACTATAATACTGCTCCTATGTACAAGACTATAACTACTATAATACTGCTCCTATGTACAAGACTATAACTACTATAATACTACCTCCTATGTACAAGAATATAACTACTATAATACTGCCCCATATATACAAGAATATAACTACTATAATACTGCTCCTATGTACAAGAATATAACTACTATAATACTGCTCCTATGTACAAGAATATAACTACTATAATACTGCCCCCTATGTACAAGAATATAACTACTATAATACTGCTCCTATGTACAAGAATATAACTACTATAATACTACTCCTATGTACAAGAATATAACTACTATAATACTGCCCCCTATGTACAAGAATATAACTACTATAATACTGCTCCTATGTACAAGAATATAACTACTATAATACTATGTACAAGAATATAACTACTATAATACTGCTCCTATGTACAAGAATATAACTACTATAATACTGCTCCTATGTACAAGAATATAACTACTATAATACTGCTCCTATGTACAAGAATTTAACTGCTATAATACTGCCCCCTATGTACAAGAATATAACTACTATAATACCGCTCCTATGTACAAGAATATAAGTACTATAATACTGCCCCTATGTACAAGAATATAATTACTATAATACTGCTCCTATGTGCAATAATATAACTACTATAATACTGCCCCCTATGTACAAGAATATAATTACTATAATACTGCTCCTATGTGCAAGAATATAACTACTATAATACTACCTCCTATGTACAAGAATATAACTACTATAATACTACTCCTATGTACAAGAATATAACTACTATAATACTGCTCCTATGTACAAGAATATAACTACTATAATACTACCTCCTATGTACAAGAATATAACTACTATAATACTACCTCCTATGTACAAGAATATAACTACTATAATACTGCTCCTATGTACAAGAATATAACTACTATAATACTGCTCCTATGTGCAAGAATATACTGTAACTACTATAATACTGCTCCTATGTGCAAGAATATACTGTAACTACTATAATACTGCTCCTATGTACAAGAATATAACTACTATAATACTGCTCCTATGTACAAGAATATAACTACTATAATACTGCTCCTATGTACAAGAATATAACTACTATAATACCACCTCCTATGTACAAGAATATAACTACTATAATACTACCTCCTATGTACAAGAATATAACTACTATAATACTGCTCCTATGTACAAGAATATAACTACTATAATACTGCTCCTATGTACAAGAATATAACTACTATAATACTGCTCCTATGTACAAGAATATAACTACTATAATACTGCTCCTATGTACAAGAATATAACTACTATAATACTACCTCCTATGTACAAGAATATAACTACTATAATACTGCTCCTATGTACAGGAATATAACTACTATAATACTGCTCCTATGTACAAGAATATAACTACTATAATACTACCCCCTATGTACAAGAATATAACTACTATAATACTGCTCCTATGTACAAGAATATAACTACTATAATACTGCTCCTATGTACAAGAATATACTATAATACTACTCCTATGTACAAGAATATAACTACTATAATACTGCTCCTATGTACAAGAATATAACTACTATAATATTATCTCCTATGTACAAGAATATAACTACTATAATACTGCTCCTATGTACAAGACTATAACTACTATAATACTGCTCCTATGTACAAGACTATAACTACTATAATACTACCTCCTATGTACAAGAATATAACTACTATAATACTGCCCCATATATACAAGAATATAACTACTATAATACTGCTCCTATGTACAAGAATATAACTACTATAATACTGCTCCTATGTACAAGAATATAACTACTATAATACTGCCCCCTATGTACAAGAATATAACTACTATAATACTGCTCCTATGTACAAGAATATAACTACTATAATACTATGTAAAAGAATATAACTACTATAATACTGCTCCTATGTACAAGAATATAACTACTATAATACTGCTCCTATGTACAAGAATTTAACTGCTATAATACTGCCCCCTATGTACAAGAATATAACTACTATAATACCGCTCCTATGTACAAGAATATAAGTACTATAATACTGCCCCTATGTACAAGAATATAATTACTATAATACTGCTCCTATGTGCAATAATATAACTACTATAATACTGCCCCCTATGTACAAGAATATAATTACTATAATACTGCTCCTATGTGCAAGAATATAACTACTATAATACTACCTCCTATGTACAAGAATATAACTACTATAATACTACTCCTATGTACAAGAATATAACTACTATAATACTGCTCCTATGTACAAGAATATAACTACTATAATACTACCTCCTATGTACAAGAATATAACTACTATAATACTACCTCCTATGTACAAGAATATAACTACTATAATACTGCTCCTATGTACAAGAATATAACTACTATAATACTGCTCCTATGTGCAAGAATATACTGTAACTACTATAATACTGCTCCTATGTGCAAGAATATACTGTAACTACTATAATACTGCTCCTATGTCCAAGAATATAACTACTATAATACTGCTCCTATGTACAAGAATATAACTACTATAATACTGCTCCTATGTACAAGAATATAACTACTATAATACCACCTCCTATGTACAAGAATATAACTACTATAATACTACCTCCTATGTACAAGAATATAACTACTATAATACTGCTCCTATGTACAAGAATATAACTACTATAATACTGCTCCTATGTACAAGAATATAACTACTATAATACTGCTCCTATGTACAAGAATATAACTACTATAATACTGCTCCTATGTACAAGAATATAACTACTATAATACTGCTCCTATGTACAAGAATATAACTACTATAATACCACCTCCTATGTACAAGAATATAACTACTATAATACCACCTCCTATGTACAAGAATATAACTACTATAATACTGCTCCTATGTACAAGAATATAACTACTATAATACTGCTCCTATGTACAAGAATATAACTACTATAATACTGCTCCTATGTACAAGAATATAACTACTATAATACTGCTCCTATGTACAAGAATATAACTACTATAATACTACTCCTATGTACAAGAATATAACTACTATAATACTGCTCCTATGTACAAGAATATAACTACTATAATACTGCTCCTATGTACAAGAATATAACTACTATAATACTGCTCCTATGTACAAGAATATAACTACTATAATACTGCTCCTATGTACAAGAATATAACTACTATAATACTACCTCCTATGTACAAGAATATAACTACTATAATACTGCTCCTATGTACAAGAATATAACTACTATAATACTACCTCCTATGTACAAGAATATAACTACTATAATACTGCTCCTATGTACAAGAATATAACTACTATAATACTGCTCCTATGTACAAGAATATAACTACTATAATACTACCTCCTATGTACAAGAATATAACTACTATAATACTACCGCCTATGTACAAGAATATAACTACTATAATACTGCCCCTATGTACAAGAATATAACTACTATAATACTGCTCCTATGTACAGGAATATAACTACTATAATACTGCTCCTATGTACAAGAATATAACTACTATAATACTGCTCCTATGTACAAGAATATAACTTCTATAATACTGCTCCTATGTACAAGAATATAACTACTATAATACTGCTCCTATGTACAAGAATATAACTACTATAATACTACTCCTATGTACAAGAATATAACTACTATAATACTGCTCCTATGTACAAGAATATAACTACTATAATACTGCCCCTATGTACAAGAATATAACTACTATAATACTGCTCCTATGTACAAGAATGTAACTACTATAATACTCCTATGTACAAGAATATAACTACTATAATACTGCTCCTATGTACAAGAATATAACTACTATAATACTACCTCCTATGTACAAGAATATAACTACTATAATACTGCTCCTATGTACAAGAATATAACTACTATAATACTACTCCTATGTACAAGAATATAACTACTATAATACTACTCCTATGTACAAGAATATAACTACTATAATACTGCTCCTATGTACAAGAATATAACTACTATAATACTACCTCCTATGTACAAGAATATAACTACTATAATACTGCTCCTATGTACAAGAATATAACTACTATACTACTGCTCCTATGTACAAGAATATAACTACTATAATACTGCTCCTATGTACAAGAATATAACTACTATAATACTGCTCCTATGTACAAGAATATAACTACTATAATACTGCTCCTATGTACAAGAATATAACTACTATAATACTGCTCCTATGTACAAGAATATAACTACTATAATACTGCTCCTATGTACAAGAATATAAATACTATAATACTGCTCCTATGTACAAGAATATAACTACTATAATACTACTATGTACAAGAATATAACTACTATAATACTACCACCTATGTACAAGAATATAACTACTATAATACTACCACCTATGTACAAGAATATAACTACTATAATACTGCTCCTATGTACAAGAATATAACTACTATAATACTACCTCCTATGTACAAGAATATAACTACTATAATACTACCTCCTATGTACAAGAATATAACTACTATAATACTACTCCTATGTACAAGAATATAACTACTATAATACTGCTCCTATGTACAAGAATATAACTACTATAATACTACTCCTATGTACAAGAATATAACTACTATAATACTGCTCCTATGTACAAGAATATAACTACTATAATACTGCTCCTATGTACAAGAATATAACTACTATAATACTACCTCCTATGTACAAGAATATAACTACTATAATACTACCACCTATGTACAAGAATATAACTACTATAATACTACCACCTATGTACAAGAATATAACTACTATAATACTGCTCCCTCACTAAAGGTTATGTCTCTGTCCACACCTAATATCAGAGCCACACCAGATCTGGGCCCCCTGTATCGAGGGCCCTCAGTGTAGCTGCAGGATTTGTCTCTCTGCTACTTTTGTCTATATGGATGTATTCTTAGACTTCCACAATATATTCTTCTAGGTCATCATTGATGCTCTTCAGCCCCTGGATCTTTTGTCCCTTGTAAGACGTCTTGTTCTTCTCCCTGAAGATGTCAGAATGTTCTTTTTATCGTCTACATTGTTACTTTGCCTTCTATAGAATTATCGGATTTTTTTTAGCCTATTTTGAACAATCTACATATTTTGGCTTTACATGAGTCGTTCTGAGTCTTGTAGTCCTGCCAGTCGCTAGTTCACGGAGAAGATGACCTGGTGTCATTTGGTCAGTTGCACTGATGTTTTTAAGATCCCCCCTCCCCCCATTGTCTCTTCACCCTAAGAATAAGAGCAAAAGGAAGGAAAAAAATCTGATTTCAATGTAATAATATTGTTATCCTGCAGGAAAACAGCACAAATGTATCCAGCGAGCAACAAAGGAATTCAGCGCTGCGGCAGGTAGGAGTGAGCAGAACCTGTAGGAAGCCTCAAGGTTAAGTGAGCAATAGGACAGAAGACAAAACGCGTGGGGATAAGAAAGGAGTCTTTCAGCGGTGGGTGAAAGGAGCGGGGTGTTGTGCAGGTGTACTATAAGTGCCTCGCTGTATTATTCACTACCATACTCCGACACTCAGCGCCTTTGTCAGAAGGTCTTTGATTGAAAAGACAGTGGCGTTCCCGAAAGAGAATATGAGAGAGCGAGGGCTGAAACGGAGTGTAAATGGTTCCATTGGTGAATCAGGATGGAGGCCTCTTAGCACCACACTTGAGAAGAAAAGCCAAAGGCTGCGGAATGGGTGCACTAAGTAACGCAAGCGCACAATGGCAGACAATGGGCTGAAGAGTTAGCGCTGACACAGGTGTATGGCGGTGAGCACCACTAGCACAGGCGTGCTTATATAACATGCTTTATCAGGGGAAACTTTAATCCTTTCCTGGAAGGCGGTGGGGTCATAGTCCAGAGACCCGTCCCAGTCATTTCCACTAATCCAGCAGGCACTCTGAGGGTCCCAAATTTGTATCCAAGATGTCTCATGTCTGGGTGGGCTTCTACCAGGGACATTGGTATAGAGGGTGCAGACGTAGAAGTTTCTACAAGGTCCTGGACCCCAGAGGGTCCCACTGCCAAATAAAATACACCGCTATTCTAAAAGGCACAAGGTAGGAAGGGGACCCAAAGCTTCCAGTTACACCTCTTGTTTCTACCACATATCACAGTTTCCTCCCAAACTCCAAATGTCACCTGGAAGCTACCCCAGGGGCATCAGAGGTATCCACCCCCGCCTGTCCGTACCGCTTCATTTGTATGGCACATTATATGGACTCACCCTATTCACAAGGGAAACGCCCCGCAGCCAGTTTATTCATTTCCAGGAAGAATATCAGAGGAATGACACAGCACAGAATTCATGGAGAATACAAGTAGTCACCAACCAGTCATGTCAGCAGAGTCTCTATATAACCATTCTATGGCGGTATTACTTGAGCACTATGTGGCAGTAGTGAGTCTGTGTGATACAGAGAGGGATTTACTTACCAATCTATGACAGCTTTCTTGGGCAGATGGGAGTAAATTTAGCGTTTTTTTTTTTTTTTTTTTTTTTTTTTTTTTTTTTTGCGCGTTCCTTTTTGTACCAAAGATGCACCAACCACACTGTTATTATGAAAGTGCCGCAAATCCCCCGATAGACCGCACATCCCATAATGGCCACTTCATGAAAGCACAGCAGCCACAGGGGGAGCGACCCAACCGCCCATAAACGCCTCTGCTGCCGGCCTAAGCTTGCAGGCTCTGCCCTCCAACACTCATGTGAACAGAGAGGCAGGTCCTCTTAGGCTGGGTCTATAATTGCAGTAATGGGCAGCACATGTTACTCTGCTTTACCCCTACAGTATATGGTAGCACCCATTAACCCCTTGCTGACATGTCAGGTCTTTAAACATGGCGCCCACTCAGGATCTGAGCAGATGCCATAGTTGCCGGGTCTACAATGTAGACCTGGCACCAATACCCAACAATCAAAAGTCCTCAATGATCACTGCCATCACAGTGTACAGTGTACAGATCAGCGTATAATACTACAGTGTACAGATCAGCGTATAATACTACAGTGTACAGATCAGCGTATAATACTACAGTGTACAGATCAGGGTATAATACTACAGTGTACAGATCAGCGTATAATACTACAGTGTACAGATCAGCGTATAATACTACAGTGTACAGATCAGGGTATAATACTACAGTGTACAGATCAGCGTATAACACTACAGTGTACAGATCAGGGTATAACACTACAGTGTACAGATCAGGGTATAATACTACAGTGTACAGATCAGGGTATAACACTACAGTGTACAGATCAGCGTATAACACTACAGTGTACAGATCAGCGTATAATACTACAGTGTACAGATCAGCGTATAACACTACAGTGTACAGATCAGCGTATAATACTACAGTGTACAGATCAGGGTATAACACTACAGTGTACAGATCAGGGTATAATACTACAGTGTACAGATCAGGGTATAACACTACAGTGTACAGATCAGCGTATAACACTACAGTGTACAGATCAGGGTATAATACTACAGTGTACAGATCAGGGTATAACACTACAGTGTACAGATCAGCGTATAACACTACAGTGTACAGATCAGGGTATAATACTACAGTGTACAGATCAGGGTATAATACTACAGTGTACAGATCAGGGTATAATACTGCAGTGTACAGATCAGGGTATAATACTACAGTGTACAGATCAGCGTATAATACTACAGTGTACAGATCAGCGTATAATACTACAGTGTACAGATCAGGGTATAATACTACAGTGTACAGATCAGCGTATAATACTACAGTGTACAGATCAGCGTATAATACTACAGTGTACAGATCAGCGTATAATACTACAGTGTACAGATCAGGGTATAACACTACAGTGTACAGATCAGCGTATAACACTACAGTGTACAGATCAGGGTATAACACTACAGTGTACAGATCAGGGTATAACACTACAGTGTACAGATCAGGGTATAACACTACAGTGTACAGATCAGGGTATAACACTACAGTGTACAGATCAGCGTATAACACTACAGTGTACAGATCAGCGTATAATACTACAGTGTACAGATCAGGGTATAATACTACAGTGTACAGATCAGCGTATAATACTACAGTGTACAGATCAGCGTATAATACTACAGTGTACAGATCAGCGTATAATACTACAGTGTACAGATCAGCGTATAATACTACAGTGTACAGATCAGGGTATAACACTACAGTGTACAGATCAGGGTATAACACTACAGTGTACAGATCAGCGTATAACACTACAGTGTACAGATCAGCGTATAACACTACAGTGTACAGATCAGGGTATAAAACTACAGTGTACAGATCAGCGTATAATACTACAGTGTACAGATCAGGGTATAATACTACAGTGTACAGATCAGGGTATAATACTACAGTGTACAGATCAGCGTATAACACTACAGTGTACAGATCAGGGTATAACACTACAGTGTACAGATCAGCGTATAACACTACAGTGTACAGATCAGGGTATAACACTACAGTGTACAGATCAGGGTATAACACTACAGTGTACAGATCAGCGTATAACACTACAGTGTACAGATCAGGGTATAACACTACAGTGTACAGATCAGGGTATAACACTACAGTGTACAGATCAGCGTATAACACTACAGTGTACAGATCAGGGTATAACACTACAGTGTACAGATCAGGGTATAATACTACAGTGTACAGATCAGGGTATAATACTGCAGTGTACAGATCAGGGTATAATACTACAGTGTACAGATCAGCGTATAATACTACAGTGTACAGATCAGCGTATAATACTACAGTGTACAGATCAGGGTATAATACTACAGTGTACAGATCAGCGTATAATACTACAGTGTACAGATCAGCGTATAATACTACAGTGTACAGATCAGCGTATAACACTACAGTGTACAGATCAGGGTATAATACTACAGTGTACAGATCAGCGTATAATACTACAGTGTACAGATCAGGGTATAATACTACAGTGTACAGATCAGGGTATAATACTACAGTGTACAGATCAGGGTATAATACTACAGTGTACAGATCAGCGTATAATACTACAGTGTACAGATCAGGGTATAATACTACAGTGTACAGATCAGCGTATAATACTACAGTGTACAGATCAGGGTATAATACTACAGTGTACAGATCAGGGTATAATACTACAGTGTACAGATCAGGGTATAATACTACAGTGTACAGATCAGCGTATAATACTACAGTGTACAGATCAGCGTATAATACTACAGTGTACAGATCAGGGTATAATACTACAGTGTACAGATCAGGGTATAATACTACAGTGTACAGATCAGGGTATAATACTACAGTGTACAGATCAGCGTATAATACTACAGTGTACAGATCAGGGTATAACACCACAGTGTACAGATCAGCGTATAACACTACAGTGTACAGATCAGCGTATAACACCACAGTGTACAGATCAGGGTATAACACCACAGTGTACAGATCAGGGTATAACACCACAGTGTACAGATCAGCGTATAACACTACAGTGTACAGATCAGGGTATAACACTACAGTGTACAGATCAGGGTATAACACTACAGTGTACAGATCAGGGTATAACACTACAGTGTACAGATCAGCGTATAACACTACAGTGTACAGATCAGGGTATAACACTACAGTGTACAGATCAGGGTATAACACTACAGTGTACAGATCAGGGTATAACACTACAGTGTACAGATCAGCGTATAACACTACAGTGTACAGATCAGCGTATAACACTACAGTGTTCAGATCAGCGTATAACACTACAGTGTACAGATCAGCGTATAACACCACAGTGTACAGATCAGCGTATAACACCACAGTGTACAGATCAGCGTATAACACCACAGTGTACAGATCAGGGTATAACACTACAGTGTACAGATCAGGGTATAACACTACAGTGTACAGATCAGCGTATAACACCACAGTGTACAGATCAGCGTATAACACCACAGTGTACAGATCAGCGTATAACACTACAGTGTACAGATCAGGGTATAACACTACAGTGTACAGATCAGCGTATAACACTACAGTGTACAGATCAGGGTATAACACTACAGTGTACAGATCAGGGTATAACACTACAGTGTACAGATCAGCGTATAACACTACAGTGTACAGATCAGGGTATAACACCACAGTGTACAGATCAGGGTATAATACTACAGTGTACAGATCAGCGTATAATACTACAGTGTACAGATCAGGGTATAATACTACAGTGTACAGATCAGGGTATAACACTACAGTGTACAGATCAGGGTATAACACTACAGTGTACAGATCAGGGTATAACACTACAGTGTACAGATCAGGGTATAACACTACAGTGTACAGATCAGCGTATAACACTACAGTGTACAGATCAGGGTATAATACTACAGTGTACAGATCAGGGTATAACACTACAGTGTACAGATCAGCGTATAACACTACAGTGTACAGATCAGCGTATAATACTACAGTGTACAGATCAGGGTATAACACCACAGTGTACAGATCAGGGTATAATACTACAGTGTACAGATCAGGGTATAACACCACAGTGTACAGATCAGGGTATAACACTACAGTGTACAGATCAGGGTATAATACTACAGTGTACAGATCAGGGTATAACACTACAGTGTACAGATCAGCGTATAACACTACAGTGTACAGATCAGCGTATAACACTACAGTGTACAGATCAGCGTATAACACCACAGTGTACAGATCAGCGTATAACACTACAGTGTACAGAGTGTAATACAGTGTACAGTGTGTAATACCACAATGTGCATTCTGTGTCTTTGTTCTATGATTGTTTGTGA
Source organism: Leptodactylus fallax (assembly GCA_947044405.1). Classification (NCBI taxonomy): domain Eukaryota; kingdom Metazoa; phylum Chordata; class Amphibia; order Anura; family Leptodactylidae; genus Leptodactylus; species Leptodactylus fallax. Next base: position 2,743,406 of record CAMRHE010000281.1, on the reverse strand, counting down.
TTTTTTTTATCACTTTTACATAAGATTCCAAATGGAAGCTCGGAACCTGAAGTATCTTTTGTTCTGGATACATTACAGCAGGTTCTTCCTTCATGGGAGACCCCGGCCATAAGAGAGGTGAGTCATTGTAGTGTAGGGACCACCTAACAGAGGTCGCCTTGTGGGGGCAGGTTCAGGGCTCACAAATACAGTTTGTAAAGTACCAAGAACCTCATTGTCCCGTGTCCTCTCTCCAGCAGGTATCTGCAGTCACGCTCTTGGTGCTTGCAGAGGGCTGGGGCAACCTTTTGTTCTGACATTACAGCAGACCCTCCAGAGGGGGCAGAGGCTGTAACCACAAACGTCTCCTCCTTCTGAGAAATGTCTGAGCGTCTTTCCCATCAAGCTGTGCAGTATAGTTCATGTATGACTGGGCTGACACGAGATCTTGATGGTCGTCACCTGTGACCCCGCACACGTCATCTCTGACCTCGCACAGTCCCAGCCGTTCCTGTAATTATCCAGGATTTGTTACATAGGAAATAATACTGTATTACATAATGGAACGCGGAGCCTGCACTTCACCGCCGCGACCTTCACTTCACCGCTGCGACCTTCACTTCACCGCCACGACCTTCACTTCACCGCCATGACCTTCACTTCTCAGACACGACCTGTGTTAGATTTCACCATTAATGGACGGAATCCAGGATGAGATTTCTGATCCCAGCGGCTATCGAAAAACCAGAAACAGCATCCTAGTAATAACACCCATCATCCTCATCATTGTCATATATTGTGCAGCACTTTGTATTATATTGTGCCCCACTTGCTGCAGAAGGAGAACCTGCCTGTTCGTTCCTTACATTGTTACAGGGTCCCTAATAATAATAATAGCCACAATCGCCCCAATAATAGGGATATCCTTCACAATATAGACAGTGCCCCCATAACTATGACCACCTTAAGGGTTCCTATAGCAATGTGATGGTGCACAGTAGCTGTCAGAGACAGGGTGCCTCCAATAGCCATGGGAACCCCATCAGTGTCCCCATAACAGTCCCAGACACACAGCCCCATCCTAGCAGTTGATTCCTCCATAACACCGCCATCCACAGTGCCTCACAGACAGTAGCGCAGCACAGGACATGTACGCAGTGCCCCCATAACACTTCCAGTCTCAGCTAGAGATGGGCAAACCTTGCAAAATGACACCAGCGCATCCCACACTGTGATGTCACCCAGAGGGCTGTAAGAGGCCAGAAGACAACAGTGATGGAGTCCAGGAGAGGAGCGGACGGTGAATATCAGCGATTGTATACACCCCCCTTGGGCCTCCGCTTGTCACACTATGGGGTCTGGAGAGATAATAGTGATTTGTGATTGGTGAACCCCAAAAATATTCAGCTAAAGACGAGACTGTTTGAAAATTCGTAACAAACCTGACTCAATATGAACCGGTTCGCTCTAGTCTCATTGTTAGCCACAATGACCCCGTAACAATCGCTCTGCTCCACCATATTGTCAGTCATAGTGTCCTCCATAACAAAGGCATCTACAGAACAGGCAGTGCCAACCACACGGACCAGCGGACAGTGAAAGCAGAGCAATCCGGGGCCAAGGCTCAGTACACTGCCCTCTGCTGACCCTAGTCTCTAATAAGAATGAGATGACTCTGCTGACCCCTCCCTCTAATAAGAATGAGATGACTCTGCTGACCCCTCCCTCTAATAAGAATGAGATGACTCTGCTGACCCCTCCCTCTAATAAGAATGAGATGACTCTGCTGACCCCTCCCTCTAATAAGAATGAGATGACTCTGCTGACCCCGCCCTCTAATAATAATGACATAACTCTGTACACCCCTCCCTCTAATGATAATGAGATGACTCTGCTTATTCTGCTCCACTCTACCCTACTACCCTATTCTCTCTGCCCTGTGTTGAGGACAGGAATATCTAAGGCCTGGTTCACATCTGCGTTTGGGTTTCCATTCAGGGGGTTCGCTTGGGGACCTCCCGAATGGAAACCTACAGTATATGCATAGACTATAATGGGGTCCGTGTAGTTTCCGCACGAAACATGCGGAGAGGAAAGTGCTGTTTGCCGAATGCAGATGTGAACCGGGCCTTACAGATGTTTTTTTGGGAATAGAAAGTAAAAAAAAAAAAAAATGTAATAATCCCGGAGTAAATAAATCCCTGCTGATAGTTTCCTTGTATGTTTCTGATGGTTTCCTTGTATGTTTCTGATGGTTTCCTTGTATGTTTCTGAGGGTTTCCTTGTATCTTTCTGAGGGTTTCCTTGTATCTTTCTGATTGTTTCCTTGTATCTTTCTTATGGTTTCCTTGTATCTTTCTGATTGTTTCCTTGTATCTTTCTGATGGTTTCATTGTATGTTTCTGATGGTTTCCTTGTATGTTTCTGATGGTTTCCATGTATGTTTCTGATGGTTTTCTTGTATGTTTCTGAGGGTTTCCTTGTATCTTTCTGATTGTTTCCTTGTATCTTTCTGATGGTTTCCTTGTATGTTTCTGATGGTTTCCTTGTATGTTTCTGATGGTTTCCTTGTATGTTTCTGATGGTTTTCTTGTATGTTTCTGAGGGTTTCCTTGTATCTTTCTGATTGTTTCCTTGTATCTTTATGATGGTTTCCTTGTATCTTTCTGATGGTTTCCTTGTATCTTTCTGATGGTTTCCTTGTATCTTTCTGATTGTTTCCTTGTATCTTTCTGATGGTTTCCTTGTATGTTTCTGATGGTTTTCTTGTATGTTTCTGAGGGTTTCCTTGTATCTTTCTGATGGTTTCCTTGTATCTTTCTGATGGTTTCCTTGTATCTTTCTGATTGTTTCCTTGTATCTTTCTGATGGTTTCCTTGTATCTTTCTGATTGTTTCCTTGTATCTTTCTGATGGTTTCCTTGTATGTTTCTGATGGTTTCCTTGTATGTTTCTGATGGTTTTCTTGTATGTTTCTGAGGGTTTCCTTGTATCTTTCTGATTGTTTCCTTGTATCTTTCTGATGGTTTCCTTGTATGTTTCTGATGGTTTTCTTGTATGTTTCTGAGGGTTTCCTTGTATCTTTCTGATTGTTTCCTTGTATCTTTCTGATTGTTTCCTTGTATCTTTCTGATGGTTTCCTTGTATCTTTCTGATGGTTTCCTTGTATGTTTCAGATGGTTTCCTTGTATGTTTCTGATGGTTTCCTTGTATGTTTCTGATGGTTTTCTTGTATCTTTCTGATGGTTTCCTTGTATCTTTCTGATGGTTTCCTTGTATGTTTCTGATGGTTTCCTTGTATCTTTCTGATGGTTTCCTTGTATCTTTCTGATTGTTTCCTTGTATGTTTCTGATGGTTTCCTTGTATGTTTCTGATGGTTTTCTTGTATCTTTCTGATGGTTTCCTTGTATCTTTCTGATTGTTTCCTTGTATGTTTCTGATGGTTTCCTTGTATGTTTCTGATGGTTTCCTTGTATCTTTCTGATGGTTTCCTTGTATCTTTTCCTGTGTATTATATATTCTTGTGCTGTGGTTACTTTGCGGTCTCCATCCTTTACCTGCCTCCCCCTGACATGGATCCCCTCACCCCACCCCCGGTCCTCGCAACGGGAGGAGACTGAATTCCCACAGCCACAATTATGACCTGAAGTCACCCATGAAACCCAATTCCCTGAGCCTGAGAATGGCGCTTGGTTCTCCTCCAACCTCCGTGCCAAGAACAGCTTGCACATCAGGTGGTTCTCACCGTAGCGATGGAATTAGCAGCTGTGGCCATGTTCTGTTTATGGAGGAGCGACGTGCCATGTAGTGCGGCCTGAGCACAGGACAAACACATTGCAGGCTCGTGTTACAGGCTCTTAGTGGAGTGGATCGCACCGCGCTGGGCACAACTGCAGCATCTGTATCCTGGGCAGGGAACGTCATGTGAACCATCCTACAGAGCGGCCATTGTCCATTCACTGCTCACAGGTGCCAACATCTGGAGTGACCGGCGGCATCCTCTACAGCAGCTGCCGACAGCCAGCCGGGCGGACTACACCACCAGCATGTCCTGCCCAGGGGCAACAGTATGGAGGCGACTTATAGATAGAAGTGTGCCAGCAACGGGAGCCGCTACTGTACCCCCCCCCCCCAATATTACCAGGAGACTACTGACAGTATCACACATGCTAGGATTAGATACACAGCTCAACAAGCAGTGTCACACATGCTAGGATTAGATACACAGCTCAACAAGCAGTGTCACACATGCTAGGATTAGATACACAGCTCAGCAGACAGTATCACACATGTCAGGATTAGATACACAGCTCAGCAGACAGTATCACACATGCTAGGATTAGATACACAGCTCAGCAGACAGTATCACACATGCTAGGATTAGATACACAGCTCAGCAGACAGTATCACACATGTCAGGATTAGATACACAGCTCAGCAGACAGTATCACGCAAGGTAGGATTAGATACACAGCTCAGCAGACAGTGTCACATGTTGGGATTAGATACACAGCTCAGCAGACTGTATCACACATGATTGGATTAGATACAGCAGGTCAGCAGACAGTATCACACATGAAAGAATTAGATACACAGCACAGCAGACTGTATCACACATGATATGATTAGATACAGTTGCTCAGCAGGCAGTATCACCCATTATAGGTTTAGATACATGTTTACTGTGATTGGCTTAGTGTATCCTCGCTGTATCCTCCTTGTATATGTATATTTCGGGGCTGGCCCTCCATTCATGGCCCCCGCAGACCTGATTATTGCAGGTTTTCCTTCCATCGGTCTCATTATGTCCAGTATATGGCGGTATCTGGTATACGCCGCCTCCGCCGCCGCCATGTGTCACAGAGTCATCTTCTTCTCTAGTGCGGATCCCACCATTGTCCTTATCAGAGCAGACGATGTTCCAGCCTGGACAGAGCTTGTTCCTAAATTTACGTCTCTGTGTGTGACCGGTACAATGGCGGTTTTTGTGGCGCTCGTCCTGACACAGTGACCCCGGTGACACCGCTCCGTCTGTCTCTTTAATGTCTGTAACCATCTTGAACCGATCCCCGCTGGCAGATTCTTCTCAAATGCTGAAATCCGGTTCTCACCTCCTCTTCTCTTTCTTTTTCTTCCCTGTTACCTATAATCTTGATTTTGACTCACACAAAAGTGTCACAGCGAGGAGCACCCTCCGCAAGACTTTCATGGGAACAATGGAGAAGAGAGCGACCTACATGGTGGCTGAAAGGCGGCGTTTACAGGGGGGGGGAAATCTATTAAAATTTAAAGATGCCGCCGACGATACCAGATAAGATGTCGAGTTTTTATGTGGCCGCACAATGACAAAAAAAAAAACCGCGGCGTGGAGTTCTATTTGTTAAGGCAGAAAGGTAAAATAAAGTTCTTTTCATCCGCGCACCGGCAGCAATAACAAGCGCGGCTTCTCTACGCTCGCAAATTCTGTGGGGGTTTAGATAATTCTTCAATAGTCCTACATGCGGCACAATAACTCCGACAGGAGTACAGTGCTCCGGGAACGACTGGCTGGGCCCACATGAATGGGCCGCAGAATCAAAGGGAACATTAGTGCTGAGATCACAGCCAGACAAGATAAATAAATCTCTTCTTTTGTTGCTGAGGTGAATGGGGTTAAGTTAAAGCCGACACAATGATCGCCGCGTATTCACTATTTCCCAATTATCTAGCAACGGCCAACGGGAGTGACGGGAGGGTCACGGCAAAGCTACAGACGGGGCACTGGGCGGGTGGCGAGTGATCCTCACCGAAAATAACATCATTAGGTTGTTTATTTGGTAAAAAAAAATTCTTAAAGGGGGACTCCACCTAGACCAAGGAACTCGTGTCTGGATTCCTCAGTCTATTCCGAGTTTATATATTTGGTCATGTTACCCTCCGGTCAAGAGTTTTTGAGATACTCAATGCTTAGAGGTGGGTTAAGTCTTTTCACAATGGTGACTACCATGTCTGCCTCTAAGCCCCGCCCATGTGAGTCACCAGTTCTTGTTGGAAGGGACCACATCAATGAACACATGCTCTTTAATTGTGCTATTGTATACCTAGAGTAATTGGGAGTGTACGTTGATCTGATTGGCCAAGACACATCATGTGACCATTTCTATTGCTCCTTTGTTGTACGGAGGCTGTGGGGAGTCAATCTTATGTACCCTCAAGACTAAGGGTATATGTACCATGAAGCTGGTGTGGGGCCCTCCAGGAGAGGCTCTGCTCAGCCCAATAATCTAGGCATAGACGAGGAATCTCTATGTGAGTTCCTTATTCTAGGATATATTCTATATATTCCCCCTTTAAGGAATTTTTTTCATTAGGATTTTTGCCAAGGAGGAGTATTCGCCACCCTTCTGGAGCCCCTGTCTGTATAAAGCCTCACCTAAGGGGGTAAATAGTCAGAAGGTCCAGTCTCCTTCTCTCCTACAACAAGCTCTAATCCCTCCTTTCCCTGTATTGTAGCACTAGCTGTCCCAGCAAGGGGCTCCTACATTGGCCTTTCATTTTAATAGGTTCTGCCTAATAACTGGCCTTCGCTATGTGTCCCATGTGGTCACCCAAGGCGCCAAACTATAAGGGGCACCTCCAAGCTCAGCCCCCTACCTAGAATTCAGTCCTTAAGATGCGGAATATATTTGTGATGCTGAGGCTACTAGAACTTATTAATTCTACGACATGACTGAGTTACATTTTTTACCTCTTCTTCACCCAAAACAAAAAATGATAAAAACTGCAACTCACAAAAAACAAGTCCCCAAATGGCTTGGTCAATAGAAAAAAATTCTGATCTTGGAATTCATAATGAATGAGAAGATATTTATTAGGCAGGGTTCACACTACCGTTGGAGTCCGTTATGGAGGTGTCCGTTAAAAAAAAAAAATCGGACACATCATTATGGACACTAACTGATGTTAATGTGTCCGTTTTTTTAACTGATCCAATTAATGGACACATTAGCATCAGTTAGTGTCCGTTTTTTAACACTGTCCGTTTTTTTTTTTTTGTTTGTTTCTGCTTTCTGAGCATGCGCAGGTAAAAAACGGACATAAAATAGTGGACAGTAACTGATGGCTCTCAGTTACTGTCTGTTATAAGTCCGTTACCCATAGACTGTCCGTCAAGAATCCGTTTTATTCAAACTGACAAAAAGTCCTGCATGTAGGATTTTTTGACGGCGAAAAACTAATGGACTTCTGACGGATTTGGTGTAAACGGACACAATATAAAAACCCACTGAAATGAATGGAAATTTTAACGGATTTCTGACAGTTCAGCGAGTGTCCGATGCTAAAATCTTGTAACAGACAATAGCAACGGACACTACTGACGGTCAGCAATGGTAGTGCGAACGCTCCCTTACAGATGAGCAACCAATTTCCAAAAATTTCAGGATCGGACAAACCTTACATTTTGGGGCTTCGCCGCCCACAAATCATTATTATCTATAATCTGAGGTCTCTTCAGATTCCCGAGTACAATAACCAGAAGTTCAGGAAAATTGGAGAGAAAATAAAAGATCACCTCACCCTTCCCCCCTCCAGGGTGCGGCCGCAGTGTCCGGTCTTCTTTTCTGCCATCTTGCAGCCTATTCTGTGACATCCCAAACCCCGGAGAATAATAATGGCAGGTCCAGATCATGAACCTCAAGAATATTTATGAAACAAATATCACAAAGTTTGTCCATCCCTAATATTTACCCTGAAGACCCCAACTAGGTCAGATCTTAGGGGTATATATGTCCAGTTATCTTACGATGGACAGGAGGGCACCGAAAGAGGATTCCGCACAAGACATCAACCAACCAAAGACTGGAACTGAAAGGAAGTGTCATAGATCCTTGAAGAGAGCCCCACAGACATTAGATAACTAGATCCTCTGACTACCCCATGCACATGCACTCTCAGCTCAGCATGCCCCTCTAGCGCCAGCTTATCTCCAGTGGGAATAAAGGATTGAGACAGTTTTGATTTGACCAGTTTGCATGTAATGTATTACATGTATTACAGCAGTCACCGAGTCCTTGTCTCCTGGGTGGGTTCACAAACTTATCAGGATGTATTTGGAGTTAGAGTAAAAACGGGAGACACTGAAGGATATTTACAAGAAGGAGATTGTTATTGTATCCAGTCCAGACAATCTTGTGTGAACTAAATATCTCTCAGACTGATATATTTTACCTGCACCGATACATTGTAACAAACAGGAGAGGAGATTTGTGCTGCTAAGGATTGTCTAGACTTATACAATTTAACAAACTCTCAGCTGTGAGTAGTCACATTCACTGACAGCAAGCATAGATCGTGATAATGGTGAGGATTAAAATGTTTTTACTAATGTTTACATAGACCAATAGTATAAGAAAATGAAAGAAACTTTGTAATATATCTTATCAGAGAAAAATACTTCTTTCTCCAGGTATCAACCTCTTATAGCCCTCCTCCTTCCTATACACTTTACTCACTCTGAAATCTTTGCTGAATCTGCCTTGGTCTCCCAAGATGGACTGTCAGCTCACAGAGGTGTCAGATTACACGTGTCTATAGAAGTCTATGGAGAAAGGAGGGGAGAAGCAAAGACATACATAGATAAGATGCTGCAGATAAAAGTAAGTGGTCTAGCTCACCCAAGACCTTTCTTTACATTAATACAGGTCAGCGCTCAATAATGTCTGAGGATCAGGAAGATCAGGGGATCAGGTAAGGGTCATGAAGCAGAATCTCCTATTTATACCATGTGCTGTCTATGGGAGACATCAGAGCAGCGAGCCTCCAGCCACCAGCTCAAGGAGAACCAAGGATTAGAAATGGAGCCTGCAGACGGGAAAACTGTAGAATACAAGTCCTACAATGGCCAGATATAGTGGAACTCCTCCTGTATACATGGCTCCTTTCCTGAAAGGGTAGGTACAGCAGTAACAAAGTCTATACAACAAGCTGTTTAGCTCATTGAGGGTTGTCTAGACTGGATACTATTGTATCAAACCCTCAGCTAGGAATAGTCTTAGCTCATTATATGACATTACCCCTCAGACGTCTCATTACTGGTTTGGTCCATGATACATTTTCAGCATTATGTTACAATTAACCAATAATTGGATACATCATACAAAGTAACCATAGTGACTGGGTTAGTCATATTAACTCATTGTGCACCATTTCATATAAGATGATCAGGTCTGGCCGCTCATACTTGGTCTCGGTTCACACCTGGAGTAATGGGATGATACATTTGTTGCCACCTTCATCTTCTCTAATGTGAATTCTGCCCTGCCTGATACAGACGGCTCCAGCTATTGTGACATTTTTCCTTGTTTACCTTTTTTCTTTCGCATTTGATAACATTTCTGATAAACTTGTCTTGTTTTACTTTCTGCTCAGTTACCTGTTAATGAAAAAACCTGGCAGCGGTCAGCGAGCGGGAAGCATGAGATCACTCTCTGCAAGGCCGGCCGCCGCTCCAACAAGTAACACATTATCACAGGTTTCTATGAAGCTTTTCAGGCTCAGCCTCGTATGAACATAAGAGTCAGATGATTCTGGAATCTGCTCCAGGTCTCCGGGGCTCCCCTGGGAGGGAGGTACATGACTATTGGCAAGTCCGCCTGGCTCCGGGGTCGCTCCCCTGACTCACTCACAGAGGAATTTGCTGATAACACCATGTAACAATTTTCAAAAAAATATTTGTTCCCGGTTGTTAAGTGTGTTTTCCTGATTGGTTGTACCTTAAATGAATAGAAAAAAGTTATTATTCCCTGTAAACTTTGCTTTTGTGGTGAGCACAATGATATTTTGAAATTGATCTATTTTTAAGGATAGTCGCAATATTTCAAGATACTTAAGAAGCTTCTGGAATTGTGAGAACTATCAAGAAGTTTCTAGAACTGCCCAGAATTATCTAGAACTTTCTGGGACTGTACAGAATTGTAGGCAGCTGTATAACTACACTTATATAGGGCCACTATAGCCCTTCCTGAGAGACGGAGAGACAGGATCTAATTGATTGGGATTGCATAGTAAGTGGGCAATGGCCATCACAGACAAAGGGGAATTGACCTAGACAGACAGGTGTGAATTCAATATCTATTCAGATTCTGATAAGGACAGTATTCACACTTCACCCCACACCCATTACAGGAGGAGCTTAGGAATGTAAATGTATATATTGTGTGTTACTCTGGTACCGGGTGATCAATCTTGCTCTGCTGAATCCTCAGTACACTCTTTAACTTTAATACTGCATGAAATAAAGACCATTTTTATCAAGTTTGGAGAGACATCCTTTTTCCTTACAGTTCACAGCAACTTAGTCAATTTAGATGGCATCAAGAGGTTGCATACATCCAGCAGACGCATTTTGCTATGTATGTGGCCAGTTTAAACAATGTAAAGTGGGAGCCACTGGTGGACCCACGCAAGGTGCTGATGCCACCACTACACATCAAGTTGGGGCTCATAAAACAATTTGTCAGGGCTCTAGATAAGGAGTCGAGAGCTTTCAATTACCTCCAAGATCTTTTACCTAAGCTGTCTGAAGCAAAGATCAAAGCTGGTGTCTTCGTCGGACCACAAATCAAGAAGATCATAGAGTGCAGTGAATTTCCCAAGAAGCTGAATAGGAAGGAGAGAGCAGCTTGGAACAGTTTTGTCGCAGTGGTTCGCGGCTTCCTAGGCAATCGTAAAGATGAAAACTATGTACAACTAGTTCAGACTCTGATAAAGAACTATGCTGCAATGGGCTGCAGGATGTCACTCAAAATCCATATCCTTGAGGCTCATCTTGATAAGTTCAAAGAGAACATGGGAGCTTATTCAGAGGAGCAAGGCGAGCGCTTTCACCAGGACATTATGAACTTTGAACGCCGTTACCAAGGACAATATAACGAAAACATTATGGGCGACTATATTTGGGGATTGATTTGTGAAACTGATTTGCAGTATAGTTGTAAATCCCGGAAAACCGCACACTTCTGAACAGTTTTTGGTAATCTGTGTAAATTTGCAATGCATATAGTGTTCTTAGTCTGACTGTATAAATGACAAGATGCAAAATCGTCTGTTTCTATAGTAAAAATGCATAATTTTCGTTGCCGTGGTCACAAAAGCGAAGTTTATGATGAATGTAAGCAATTTTTAATTTGTTTTAGACATAAGCAATTGGAATATAACATTTAAAAGCTGGGAACAAAATCCCCAGAGCAGCCGGTTGGGGACTGAGGATAAAAGACCTTATTGTTATAAGATTATTGACTTGCTGGTGGTTGTTGTGCACTGAGGAGGTGATGGGAGGTGGGGTGAGAAACCTTTGGGTGACACAATGGTGCCCAATTCCCCCCACAACCCCCCTCCCCAAAAGGAAGGACTAAACTGCTCCCTGTTATCAGCCATTATAGGAGAGGTGCACAAGAGAATACAATCTATTACTATCTGTTATCAGCCACGTCAGGAGAGGAGAGGCCGACTGTAGGACAGGGGAATACAATCTATTACTATCTGTTATCAGCCATGTCAGGAGAGGAGAGGCCGACTGTAGGACAGGGGAATACAATCTATTACTATCTGTTATCAGCCACGTCAGGAGAGGAGAGGCCGACTGTAGGACAGGGGAATACAATCTATTACTATCTGTTATCAGCCATGTCAGGAGAGGAGAGGCCGACTGTAGGACAGGGGAATACAATCTATTACTATCTGTTATCAGCCACGTCAGGAGGGGAGAGGCCGACTGTAGGACAGGTGACTACAATCTATTACTATCTGTTATCAGCCATGTCAGGAGAGGCCGACTGTAGGACAGGGGAATACAATCTATTACTATCTGTTATCAGCCATGTCAGGAGTGGAGAGGCCGACTGTAGGACAGGAGAATACAATCTATTACTATCTGTTATCAGCCGTGTCAGGAGGGGAGAGGCCGACTGTAGGACAGGTGACTACAATCTATTACTATCTGTTATCAGCCATGTCAGGAGGGGAGAGGCCCACTGTAGGACAGGGGAATACAATCTATTACTATCTGTTATCAGCCATGTCAGGAGGGGAGAGGCCCACTGTAGGACAGGGGAATACAATCTATTACTATCTGTTATCAGCCATGTCAGGAGAGGAGAGGCCGACTGTAGGACAGGGGAATACAATCTATTACTATCTGTTATCAGCCACGTCAGGAGGGGAGAGGCCGACTGTAGGACAGGGGACTACAATCTATTACTATCTGTTATCAGCCATGTCAGGAGGAGAGGCCGACTGTAGGACAGGGGAATACAATCTATTACTATCTGTTATCAGCCACGTCAGGAGAGGAGAGGCCGACTGTAGGACAGGGGAATACAATCTATTACTATCTGTTATCAGCCATGTCAGGAGAGGAGAGGCCGACTGTAGGACAGGGGAATACAATCTATTACTATCTGTTATCAGCCATGTCAGGAGAGGAGAGGCCGACTGTAGGACAGGGGAATACAATCTATTACTATCTGTTATCAGCCATGTCAGGAGGGGAGAGGCCGACTGTAGGACAGGGGAATACAATCTATTACTATCTGTTATCAGCCATGTCAGGAGGAGAGAGGCCGACTGTAGGACAGGGGAATACAATCTATTACTATCTGTTATCAGCCATGTCAGGAGAGGAGAAGCCGACTGTAGGACAGGGGAATACAATCTATTACTATCTGTTATGAGCCATGTCAGGAGGGGAGAGGCCGACTGTAGGACAGGGGAATACAATCTATTACTATCTGTTATCAGCCACGTCAGGAGAGGAGAGGCCGACTGTAGGACAGGGGAATACAATCTATTACTATCTGTTATCAGCCATGTCAGGAGAGGAGAGGCCGACTGTAGGACAGGGGAATACAATCTATTACTATCTGTTATCAGCCATGTCAGGAGAGGCCGACTGTAGGACAGGGGAATACAATCTATTACTATCTGTTATCAGCCACGTCAGGAGGGGAGAGGCCGACTGTAGGACAGGGGAATACAATCTATTACTATCTGTTATCAGCCACGTCAGGAGGGGAGAGGCCGACTGTAGGACAGGGGAATACAATCTATTACTATCTGTTATCAGACATGTCAGGAGAGGAGAGGCCGACTGTAGGACAGGGGAATACAATCTATTACTATCTGTTATCAGCCATGTCAGGAGAGGCCGACTGTAGGACAGGGGAATACAATCTATTACTATCTGTTATCAGCCATGTCAGGAGGGGAGAGGCCGACTGTAGGACAGGGGACTACAATCTATTACTATCTGTTATCAGCCATGTCAGGAGGAGAGGCCGACTGTAGGACAGGGGAATACAATCTATTACTATCTGTTATCAGCCATGTCAGGAGAGGAGAGGCCGACTGTAGGACAGGGGAATACAATCTATTACTATCTGTTATCAGCCATGTCAGGAGGGGAGAGGCCGACTGTAGGACAGGGGAATACAATCTATTACTATCTGTTATCAGCCATGTCAGGAGAGGAGAAGCCGACTGTAGGACAGGGGAATACAATCTATTACTATCTGTTATGAGCCATGTCAGGAGGGGGAGAGGCCGACTGTAGGACAGGGGAATACAATCTATTACTATCTGTTATCAGCCACGTCAGGAGAGGAGAGGCCGACTGTAGGACAGGGGAATACAATCTATTACTATCTGTTATCAGCCATGTCAGGAGAGGAGAGGCCGACTGTAGGACAGGGGAATACAATCTATTACTATCTGTTATCAGCCATGTCAGGAGAGGAGAGGCCGACTGTAGGACAGGGGAATACAATCTATTACTATCTGTTATCAGCCATGTCAGGAGAGGAGAGGCCGACTGTAGGACAGGGGAATACAATCTATTACTATCTGTTATCAGCCATGTCAGGAGAGAAGAGGCCGACTGTAGGACAGGGGAATACAATCTATTACTATCTGTTATCTGCCATGTCAGGAGGGGAGAGGCCGACTGTAGGACGGGGAATACAATCTATTACTATCTGTTATCAGCCACGTCAGGAGAGGAGAGGCCGACTGTAGGACAGGGGAATACAATCTATTACTATCTGTTATCTGCCATGTCAGGAGAGGAGAGGCCGACTGTAGGACAGGGGAATACAATCTATTACTATCTGTTATCAGCCATGTCAGGAGAGGCCGACTGTAGGACAGGGGAATACAATCTATTACTATCTGTTATCAGCCATGTCAGGAGAGGCCGACTGTAGGACAGGGGAATACAATCTATTACTATCTGTTATCAGCCATGTCAGGAGAGGAGAGGCCGACTGTAGGACAGGGGAATACAATCTATTACTATCTGTTATCAGCCACGTCAGGAGGGGAGAGGCCGAATGTAGGACAGGGGAATACAATCTATTACTATCTGTTATCAGCCATGTCAGGAGGGGAGAGGCCGACTGTAGGACAGGGGAATACAATCTATTACTATCTGTTATCAGCCACGTCAGGAGGGGAGAGGCCGACTGTAGGACAGGGGAATACAATCTATTACTATCTGTTATCAGCCACGTCAGGAGGGGAGAGGCCGACTGTAGGACAGGTGACTACAATCTATTACTATCTGTTATCAGCCATGTCAGGAGGGGAGAGGCCGACTGTAGGACAGGGGAATACAATCTATTACTATCTGTTATCAGCCACGTCAGGAGAGGAGAGGCCGACTGTAGGACAGGGGAATACAATCTATTACTATCTGTTATCAGCCATGTCAGGAGGGGAGAGGCCGACTGTAGGACAGGGGAATACAATCTATTACTATCTGTTATCAGCCACGTCAGGAGGGGAGAGGCCGACTGTAGGACAGGGGAATACAATCTATTACTATCTGTTATCAGCCATGTCAGGAGGGGAGAGGCCGACTGTAGGACAGGGGAATACAATCTATTACTATCTGTTATCAGCCACGTCAGGAGGGGAGAGGCCGACTGTAGGACAAGGGAATACAATCTATTACTATCTGTTATCAGCCACGTCAGGAGGGGAGAGGCCGACTGTAGGACAGGGGAATACAATCTATTACTATCTGTTATCAGCCACGTCAGGAGGGGAGAGGCCGACTGTAGGACAGGGGAATACAATCTATTACTATCTGTTATCAGCCATGTCAGGAGGGGAGAGGCCGACTGTAGGACAGGGGAATACAATCTATTACTATCTGTTATCAGCCATGTCAGGAGAGGAGAGGCCGACTGTAGGACAGGGGAATACAATCTATTACTATCTGTTATCAGTCACGTCAGGAGAGGAGAGGCCGACTGTAGTACATGGGAATACAATCTATTACTATCTGTTATCAGCCGTGTCAGGAGGGGAGAGGCCGACTGTAGGACAGGGGAATACAATCTATTACTATCTGTTATCAGCCATGTCAGGAGAGGAGAGGCCGACTGTAGGACAGGGGAATACAATCTATTACTATCTGTTATCAGCCATGTCAGGAGGGGAGAGGCCGACTGTAGGACAGGGGAATACAATCTATTACTATCTGTTATCAGCCGTGTCAGGAGAGGAGAGGCCGACTGTGAATACAGTATACGGTATATACAATCTAGTGACATGGTGTATTGCTTAGCTGATCTGGTCAGTTGGGTGTTATAATACAGATAACAGGGAGCAACTTCATATCCTGAGGTGGAGCAGAAGGTAAAGGCTCTGGGGCAGGTGATGGCGCAGCTACACACGGACCCCGGTTCAGTCCCCAGAGCAGCCAGTTGGGGCTGGAGGGTAAAAGTTATTATAGTTATAAGATTATTGACTTGCTGGTGTTTGTTGTCCGCTGAGGAGCGATGTCTGATCTATTACTGATAAAGGAGGTGAAGAGTTTTTGGGTGACCCATATATTATAGTAGTATAGTATAGTATCTAATAATCCGGAAGGAAAGTCTGATCTGTGATAAATGTAGGAAACCTGAAATACAGAAATACATACTATGTCCAGGTGAATACAATCTATTATCAGCCATTTCAGGCCAGGGGGAGGATGACTGTAGGACGGGAAATATAATCTATTACTTCTTTATATCAGTCATTTTTAGGCTGGGAGGACTGTAGTAATCCTGTAGACGACGTGTAATGTCACCTACTACACATCTCCCGACCTGAGCCCCTCCTGATACATTGTAACGCTTACCTGCACAGAACCTGCTATGCTCCTATTTGTATGTTATAATACAGATAACAGGGTAAGCTCTCATGTCCTGAGGTGGAGCAGAAGGTAAAGGCTCTGGGGCAGGTGATGGAGCAGCTACACACGGACCCCGGTTCAATCCACAGAGCAGCCGGTTGGGGACTGAGGATAAAAGACCTAATTGTTATAAGATTATTGACTTGCTGGTGGTTGTTGTGCACTGAGGAGGTCATGGCTGATCTACTGTTAAAGGAGGAGGAGATGGGTTGAGGCTTTTTTTGGGTGACACAATGGTGCCCAAACCCCCTCCGCAAAAGAAAGGACTGAACTGCTCCCTGTTATCAGCCATGTCAGGAGGGGAGAGGTAGACTGTGAATACAGTATACGGTATATACAACCTACAGTGACATGGTGTATTGCTTAGCTGATCTGGTCAGTTGGATGTTATAATACAGATAACAGCGTACAGCTTCATGTGCTGAGGTGGAGCAGAAGGTAAAGGCTCTGGGGCAGGTGATGGAGCAGCTACAGACGGACCCCGGTTCAATCCCCAGAGCAGCCGGTTGGGGACTGAGGATAAAAGACCTAATTGTTATAAGATTATTGACTTGCTGGTGGTTGTTGTTCATTGAGGAGTCAATGTCTGATCTATTACTGATAAAGGAGGTGAAGAGTTTTTGGGTGACCCATATAGTATAGTAGTATAGTATAGTATCTAATAATCCGGAAGGAAAGTCTGATCTGAGATAAATGTAGGAAACCTGAAATACAGAAATACATACTATGTCCGGGTGAATACAATCTATTATCAGCCATTTCAGGCCAGGGGGAGGATGACGGTAGGACGGGGAATATAATCTATTACATCAGTCATTTTTAAACTGGGAGGACTGTAGTAATCCTGTAGATTGCCTGTACATCTCCTGATACACTGTAACGCTTACCTGCACAGAACGTTCCGCACCCGTTTGTATGTTATAATACAGATAACAGTGTAAGCTCTTATGTGCTGAGGTGGAGCAGAAGGTAAAGGCTCCAGTGCAGGTGATGGAGCAGCTACAGACAGACCCCGGTTCAATCCCCAGAGAAGTCCCAAGGCTGGACAGAAGATGAATGTCCTCACAAGAAGGAGGTGAATCAGACCAGTGACCACAAAGGAGGTGGATCAGATGAGTGAACATACTAGCAGGTCTTACAGCAGAGAATGAGGAATTTTGTGGCACTTACACAATTCGATAAGGCCACCCCCTACAATTTGAACAGATTCCAACATTTCTTTCATAACACAGACCAGTCCAGAGCCCTCTGCACACAGTGGGAACGTGCAGGGAACTGTCCATGGTCACCAGGAGCCAACACTAGGGATTGAACCTGCAACCTGAGGAGTCCACCAGCTACAACCAGAGCATTTATCCAGTGAGCCAACTCCTCAACACATAAGCTATACAAGTCTCCTGGAAATATGACATTAGAAACGTGTACAAGCTCTGAACCAAGAAAAAAAAAATCCATAAATAACTAAGTCAGAACAATCAATCACTGGGATCCAAAATCAAGACACCATAGAAGATTAATGAGAGAAGAGGATTGTACAAGGAGTAAGTATTAATGTTCTGCTCACAGTATAAGTACTATGTAGGGATATATAAGACAGACAACAAAGGGTGGTTTGTATATCAGGTTATTAATCCTAATATTATCCAGGATCCATACAGTATACTACACCAGATTTATCACAGTGCCTTCCGTATAATGTCCCCTCTAGAGCCCCCACACAGGTTAGTGGTGGGCCTGTTAACCGGTGGCATGCCAGGAGCGCGGTGACATGCCAGGGGCAAAAAGGGAGTGGTTTTTATCTATGAAACCGCCTCCTCCATGTATGACCCTGACCTTACACGGGCCCTGGTGATTGCTGTTCCCGTGTACACTGCTATTTTAAGGAAATCATATGTAGACAGCCAGGTTTCCTCTTATTGCTGGTTTTCTGATTTTATTTTTTGTAATGGGAAGATTTTCAGAAAACAAAATTTCACATAAATATAAAAATCAAAACACCATCTACAATGAACTTCCTATCAGTGTCCGGCGGGCGCTTCAACCACCATTGTAATAAACCACACACTCCCAAAATACTTCCCAGCACTGGAAATATGGATTCTAGAGAAACGTCATATATTGGACAATAAAAAGAGGGAAAAGGATGGTGGGGGAGCTACAGACGTAGGAAAGGAAGAGTTGTAGGATAAAAGGAAGGAGCAGAGGTGTAAAGAAGAAGGAAAGGGAATATGGTGTCAGAAAATAACCTAATTTTTTTAATCAAGATTTGTTAAACATATTTAGAAATAATTTTTGGTGAATTTTTTATTTTTTTTTTTAAAGCTCTGACTCTGACCACTATCCCAAAAATATGCTGAGACTTCCTATTTCCTGTAGATTTCTTTGCAAAATACAAAGGAAAATACAAATCACGTTTTTACATTAAATAATAGGTCATTGCCTGCGATACTTTCCCTAGAAGCATAAGTAGACAAGTAGGAGTAGTTGGTAGAGAGATGTAGACCATATAGATGAGGGTTAAGAAGAGCGGCAGGAAGAAGAGTAGCTAAGAAGGGGTTAAGTACAGGGATACCTGCACGGAGAGGGGGGATGGGGACCTTTGCATTGTCGGTGCTCTTCAGGATGTGGCACAAGGGCAAAGAAGTGAACAGAGAATAGGAATTGTCCCAAAAATATCATAAGGCCAAACTGGCCAAGTGTCAGACCCCTGGCAGTAACCAGCAGGGGTGGAAGGAGTCCTGGTCTTTTCCCCTCTACATCAGGGACTTGGCCTCACTTTCGGATTAGTCTCATCCCTGGTGCGGAGGGGTAGAAGGCCGAGGCTCTTGGAGAGGTCCTGGCTGGTCCCATTTGACGTTGCTGCTCCCTCACAGATTTCATGGAGGTTCTGCCTCACTCTCTGACATCTCTTCTCGGTCCTGGAACAGCTTCAGCCATCGAGTAACAATTCCTTGTGTTATGTAACTGAGGGCGAGACTTCTAAGACAATGTACAAAACTATAAAGTCTAAACCTTAACCCTTCTGTATGTGCCAAGTAACTAACACATGTATCATACGCCTGACATTCCTAGAGCAAGATAGAACATATTGCAAATCTTCACAATTTAATAATTATTGAGTAAAATTCCAAAAATGCTGCAGATTTACACTCGTTGATTATATTGTTAATCTGTTTTCCCTTAGTCCTAACAGCAGCACAATATGGGGTATTTCTCCCCCTGTGTGTTGTCTAGGACAGGTGGAACTTTTAATTAGCACAAAAATGTGCTTACTAACCTGCCCTATAAGAGGGCACGAGAGACCTCCCTCACCTGTGTAAATTATAAAGTAAAAGAAACAAAATTTTAGGGACGGAAGCCTTGTGCTGCTGTTAGGACTAAGGGAAAACAGATTAACAATATAATCAACGATTCCCTTACGTCCTACAGCAGCACAATATGGGGATATAGCAAGTAATTCCCCTAGGGAGGGTTTCCCTCGCCTTACAACCTCAAGAACTGTCTGGCCAAAGGCAGTCGCCTCGGAACTGCGGACATCCAAACGATAGTGTTTGACGAAAGTCAGCTGGGATGACCAAGAAGCAGCCGCACAAATTTGATCCAGTGGAAGCGAGCGATTCTCAGCCCAAGAAGTCGACACAGCCCTGGTCGAATGGGCTGTACAAAAAACTGGAGGAAGCAACCCTTGAGCAATGAAAGAAATTTTGATTGCCTCCTTAATCCATCTGGACAAGGAGGGTCTGGAAGCTTTAAGACCTCTGTCTTTACCATACATATTGATTAGGAGATTTTCAGCTCTCCTGAAAGATTGTGTCCGCGATAAGTAAATTCGCAGACACCTCACCACATCCAAAGTATGAAGTTTTACCTCCTCTTCTGAAGATGGATCCGGAAGGAAAACAGGCAAAGAAATCAGTTGATTATAGTTATTACGTGAAGGAACCTTAGGCATAAAACCAGGCAAAAACCTAAGGTGGACCCTATCCGAAAAAAATACAATATAAGGTTCTTTGGAGGAGAGCGCCTGTAGCTCTCCTACCCTTTTGGCAGATGTGATGGCTAACAAAAAAGTAGTTTTAAAGGCTAAAAATTTTAGCTCCGTAGCTTCCAGAGGTTCAAAAGGAGGACCACAAAGGCCTGAAAGGACCATCGCAAGGTCCCATTGGGGAATAGGAGAAGATACCGCAGGTTTCAGCCTCGCCGCTCCTTTAAGGAATCTTGCAACCAGGGAATCCTGGGACAACTGTCTGTTTAAGTGGGCGGATAAAGCCGATACCTGTACCTTTAAAGTAGCAGGGGCAAGGCCCCTGTCCAAGCCATCCTGAAGAAAATCCAAAACATCAGAAGTCAAAGGATTAGAAATATCAATGCCTTTTTTGGAGCACCACTCCAAAAAAATCTTAGCCGTCCTCTGGTAATTCCTTTTGGTGGATTCAGCTCTAGCACAGGAAAGCGTCTTCAGGACGGCTTCTGACAGTCCTCTATACATTCGTAGGGACTGGTCAATCTCCAGGCTGTCAGGTTGAATCTCCTCAGATCCTGGCACTTCAGTGATCCTTGGGAAACCAGGTTCTGGGTGGGGGGAAGCCTCCAATATATCCCTCGACTCATCACCATGAGCTGGGAAAACCAAGCTCTTTTTGGCCAGAATGGAATGATGGCTATTACAGAGGCTTGGTCCTGTCTTATTTTCATCAATACTCTCGGTATCATAGGAATTGGAGGGAAAATGTATGACAGCCTGGACCTCCAAGGGATGGACAGGGCATCCACTGCCAAGGGATTGTCCTCCTGGTACAGGGAACAGAACGTCTCCACCTTGGCATTGAGTCGGGTTGCCATGAAGTCTATCTCCGGTAGACCGTATTTCAGGGTAATCTGATGAAACACTTCTGGATTGAGTGACCATTCTCCTGATGCGGCACGACCCGGACTCAACCGATCCGCTACTGAGTTCAGGGAGCCCTTGATGTGAACCACGGATAGATGGGTCAGATTTTTCTCTGCCCAGGAAAAAATCAGATCTGCCTCCCTGAGGAGGGATGATGATCTGGTGCCTCCCTGTCTGTTCACATATAATACCGTCGTCATGTTGTCCGAGCGAATCTTGACTGCTCTTCCCTTGAGAAGAGGAGAGAAATGGAGTAAGGCACGGTACACAGCTCTGAGCTCCTTCCAGTTGGACGACGTCCTTCCTTCTGGAGCGCTCCAGACTCCCTTTATGGAGTTTCCGTCCAGATGGGCTCCCCATCCCGTAAGGGATGCATCTGTAGTCAACAGGGTCCAACGAGGTTGGACCGTGGACCTTCCGTCCTTGAGGTGCAACCACCATCTGAGAGAAAGACGGGTCCTGGGGGAGAGTCGAATCCTCCTGTTGAGACCGGGCAGAGAGTGATCCCAAATTCCTAGGATTTCCATCTGAAGAGGACGTAGATGCCATAAGGCCCAAGGAACTGCTATGATGGAAGATGACATCAGACCTAGGATTTTCATCAAAGTTCTGATGGACGCTCTCAGCCTCCTGAAAAGTTGCCGAACCGCTGTAATTAATTTCTCTTTCCTTGCAGTCGCCAAGGAGATTTCCAGCCGGTCTGAATCTAGGAAGTAACCAAGAAACTTCCTTTTGGTTGAGGGGACGATTTCTGACTTCTCCCAATTTATGAGCCATCCCAGGCTTTGAAGCAGGGATATGGCAATCTGTAAATGCTGGAGCAGAACAGACACTGACTGGGCTTTTATCAGCCAGTCGTCTAGATACGGGACCACAAAGAGTCCCTGAAGCCTGAGGGCGGCTACTATGGGAGCTACCACCTTGGTAAAGGTGTGGGGAGCCGAGGAGATCCCGCAAGGGAGGGCCGAGAACTGATAATGCTTCCTGTGGCCGGAAACTATAACCGCAATCCTTAGGAACTTCCTGTGCGGAGGGTAATTTGGCACATGCAAATAAGCGTCCTTCAGATCTAGGGTGACAAAAACGTTGCCCTGGAGAAGAAAAGAAGAAACTGAGCTTATGCGGAACCGTTTTTTTTCTGATGAAACGGTTTAGATACCTCAGATCTATAATCATCCTCCATCTGCCTGCTGGCTTTGGTACTAGAAAAACGGGGGAATAAACCCCCAAACCTTCTTCTAGAGAAGGAACTTCTTCTAGAGCTCCTTTGCGGATATACTCTTGAATGGAGCGTTCCAAAATACCCTGCTGAGACGAGGGAAGACGGCGAGTTAAGACGAACCGATCTCGGGGAGGACAGAGAAATTCGATTGCATAACCTCGCTGAATTAACTGTAAGACCCAAGGGTCCTGAATTTTTTCCTGCCAAGCGCTGAGAAAAAGGGAGAGACGACCCCCGACAGGAATTTCGGCCACAGGAAGACAGCTTCTCATGTCAGAAACTGGGCTTCCTTCTATCTTCGGTTTTGGGAAATCTCCATCCAGAGCCTCTAGAATAATACCTAGAGCCCCTCCGGGACTGCTGACCACGTCGAGGTGAAAAACCTCTGCCGCGGCCAGGGCCAAATCTGCCCCTAAAAGACTGAGGCAAAGTCTTGCCTTTTTTATCAGCCAAGCCTTCTAAAATTTCATCCAGGCTACTGCCAAAGACTCTTCCTGGCTCAAATGGTAAGGCACAAAGGCTATACTTGGAGATAAAATCAGCTCTCCAAGGTTTTAACCATAAGGGTCTCCTCGCCGCCGTGGAAAGCGCCAAGGACTTTGACGCCAGCCTTAATTGATAATGGGAGGCCTCAGCTAGGAATTCTGCCGCCAAAGAAGTCGAAGTTAAGAAGGAAAGTAACTTGTCTCTCGACACCAGAATCGATGTCCCTCTCAAGCTGGAGCAAATCAGCCCGTAGTTTGGCTGAAACTTCACATGACGCAACAGCGACAGAGGTCTGAGCAGAGGCCGCTGAGTAGGCCTTCTTGAGAGTACTCTCCATGCGTCTGTCCATAGGATCCTGCAGATTTGCTCCATCCTCAGATGGTACTAGAGTGCGGCGAGATAGCTTGGCTACCGCTATATCCACCTTAGGGGGAGGACCCCACTGATCCAGTTGAGACTCTGCGATGGGGAACAAGGCCTTAAACCTACCAGTAGTTATAAAGGGTTTCTCTGGAAATTTCCACTCTGAAGACATTAACTTTTTTAATGTCTCGTCCACTTGGAAGACCCTGGGCCCTCTATAGGTGGACGTGGAGGCTTCCCCATCAACATCACGGTCTTTAGACCGGATGGACTTCAGCAACCTATTGATTTTCTCGAGTGGGAAGAGAGGTCCGCTGGTATCTTCAGCAGAGTCATCAGAAGACAAAGTTTCATCCACAACCTGAAAATCTTCGTCCGAGACCCGCAAGAGAGGATGTTTTTCAAGACGTGGACTCTTGGCGATCTGGGAGATAGAATTCCAGATCTCCTTGAGAGAGTCCTCCATGTATTCTTTCACCCATGTCACAACCTCACGTATGGATGGTCCTCAGAAGGGGGGCCACGACACTGGCGACAGCGGGTGAATTCATAGCCGTCAGGCAAGGGAGTCTTACAATCTAAACAGGTTAAATGTTTATGCTTGGAGGATTTCTTCCTCCTAAAATCTCCATCACCAGAGCCGGAAGCAGAAGACATCTAAAAAGACCACAAAAAGTCACAGACAATAACAATACCAATATTACAAACCGCAACCAGAACCAGAAAAAGAGGGGTACCTTAAGGAGGTCGGTCGTCGCAAAAAATGTAGCAACAGCACACGCAATAGTCAAATAGGGTAATCTCTGAATCACAGAGGAGAATTCTACTCCTTAGAAATAGGAGAGCCAGAAAATCACAGCCCAACCCAAATGGACTATGGGACATTTTAAAGGCAACCATAAGTGGAGGCGGAGCCAAACACAAAACTAATCCACAATGAAAAAATTCATAGGAATCATGCAGCAAGGCCAGCGATCTGAATCGACAATTCATATAATATATATGAACAAGAATGAAACATAGAGGAGCAAAAGCCTAAGTCAGAGGCTCAAACAACAAGCAGCAAAAATCAATTCTATATTTTGCCTTTAAATTTTAAATTTCCAAACTTACCGCACTTTTTCCAAGAACCGGAAGTAGGCGCGAAGGAGTCCGGCGAAAACCGCCCGCACGGGAACCCGGACACAGAGAAGAGTTCCGGCCGTCGCAAAGTCCGACGTCACCTCCGGGTAGGCCGAAGCCTACCGCCGGCCGAAGAATTACCGACAGAAGCGCTGAGAAGAACGAACGCAGCCGGCAACAGAAGGAACGACCACCTCAAGGTAAGAAAAAACCCCTTAACTCAGAGAGGTCACAAGAGACCTCCTCCACCTGTCCCACACAGGACAGAAAAAAACACAGGTGAGGGAGGTCTCTCGTGCCCTCTTATAGGGCAGGTTAGTAAGCACATTTTTGTGCTAATTAAAAGTTCCACCTGTCCTAGACAACACACAGGGGGAGAAATACCCCATATTGTGCTGCTGTAGGACGTAAGGGAATTTATATTTAACCCTTCCCCACCACAACCATCCAAAAGCCATACATTTTTAATTTTTCAGTTAGCAGAGCAGGAGGGGAGTTAATTCTTGCAGACAAGTTGTACTTTGTGATGGCGCCATTTAATATTCCATACGAGATTCTGTGACTTTAGGGGAAAAAAAAATATTCCGAATAGGGTGAAATTAGAGGAAAATCTGCATCGGCACCACTTTCTTATGGGCTTTTGTTTTACGGCATTCACTGTACAGACAAAATGACGTCACCTGGATTCTTTGAGTTGAACCGATTACGGTGACAACACATTTAAGCTACGGCGGGAACGCATCACTGTTTTTCCTGCAGTGTTTTAGCCAGAAAGTTTGAAGAGGTTTCCTCTGCAGCCTGTTTCAATTATACCTATGGGGAAATCACTAGCGTTTCAGTAGGTATAATTAACATGCAGTGATTTCCAAAACTGAGCCGGTTTTGGAAATCACCACATGTCCACAGCGCGGTTTTACCGCAAAGTGGACATGGGATTCACTAGAATCCCATCCACTTTGCTCTAACTGTAAAACGCCACAATTTTTTCTGCAATGTTTCCACCACAGGCGAAACGCGGGGTTTACGCCACGTGGGGCCCTGGTCTTTTGGTTTAAAAAAAAAAAAAAAAAAAAAAAAATCCAAAACTTTGGAGAAAAAAAAAAATTACCATATTCTAAACACCTGTCTAAAAAACGGGGTCAGACCTACATTTTATTTTTACCATTTTGGGGAATGTCTGTTGTTTTGATCGCTTTTTTTAATCAATTTTTTGAAGGGAGGCAAAACAGAAAAGAAAAAAAAAAAAAAAATGGAGTCTCTGCCATCTTGATCTTTTTCCCACTATGGAGTTCACCGTATAGGAATAATATTTTTCTATGTTCTGGCATTTTCAGGTATGGAGATAATTATTGTTTATTTTTTAATTTGTTTATTAATTTTTGATTTGAATTTCTGCTCTAGGGAAAGGGGGGTGATATTGATATTTTTATATTTTACTTTTAGACCCCCAAGTGCTCTTGAACCCCAGGGGGTCTGTCTACTAGTACAATACACTGCTATAGGGCATTGCCCTATGTTGTATAATCTGTAGAGTTTTACTACCGGCCGTCCGTCTAAGGTCTCGTTCAGGAGGAGGTTAAACATACGCGCATATAGTGCATATATGATGAATGTCAGCAATTTTTAATTTGTTTTAGACATAAGCAATTGGAATATAACATTTAAAAGCTGGGAACAAAATTTGTGTTACATAGTGTAATTACAGATCAAGGCTGCTGGGGGTGGTCGACATGTGAAGCTTCAGAATCTAGTGACAGCAACCACCTGCCAGCGGCTATGTGGCTACTATATGGCTACAATGTATAGAAGAAACTCCATAGATCATCTAGGAGACTTGAGGTATCAGCCAAAAGAGCTGGGGCATAGGCCAGGGACACCTCGGCTACAGCATGTCATAGATCTGACAGGATGACTGAGTGGTCATCAGCTGATCCCAGGATATCCTGATGCAGTGATTGTCCGTGATCAGCTGATCCCAGGATATCCTGATGCAGTGATTGTCCGTGATCAGCTGATCCCAGGATATCCTGATGCAGTGATTGTCAGTGATCAGCTGATCACAGGATATCCTGATACTACAATACTCAATGATCAGCTGATCCCAGGATATCCTGATGCAGTGATTGTCAGTGATCAGCTGATCACAGGATATCCTGATGATACAATACTCAATGATCAGTTGACCTCAGGATATCCTGATGTTATGACCTTCAATGATCAGCTGATCCCAGGATATCCTGATGCAGTGATTGTCCGTGATCAGCTGATCCCAGGATATCCTGATGCAGTGATTGTCAGTGATCAGCTGATCACAGGATATCCTGATGATACAATACTCAATGATCAGTTGACCTCAGGATATCCTGATGTTATGACCTTCAATGATCAGCTGATCCCAGGATATCCTGATGCAGTGATTGTCCGTGATCAGCTGATCCCAGGATATCCTGATGCAGTGACTGTCATTGATCAGCTGATCCCAGGATATCCTGATGCTGTGATTGTCCGTGATCAGCTGATCCCAGGATATCCTGATGCAGTGATTGTCAGTGATCAGCTGATCCCAGGATATCCTGATGCAGTGATTGTCAGTGATCAGCTGATCCCAGGATATCCTGATGCAGTGATTGTCAGTGATCAGCTGATCCCAGGATATCCTGATGCTACAATACTCAATGATCAGTTGACCTCAGGATATCCTGTTGTTGTGATCTTTAGTGATCAGATGTAACCTTTACATTAACCTGGACATTGTATTCCTCTGCAGCGCCACCACAGGAGAAATGAAGGATTACATAGTGCTCCTTTCAATGAATGGGGTACACCTGTAATTCATGGATGGGCTTTTCCCCCTTAGTGGATTCTGCAGGATTGAAAAGCTTTGATTGGAAAGAAATCACATGACTTCCTGCCTAGTTGACCCCTCTTTCCATGTGTGAAATCTGTACTGCACATGGAGCGCTCGCTGCCATACAGTAGGCGGCCTCTCCATCCTGCACAGACTTGTTTTATCTCATGATTGTATCCTCAGGATACAAAACCAGCAACACAAGCAGAAATAGAGCAGGGACATTATTGACTATTGAACTGTTAGGCTACGTTCACACAACAGTGAATAATGGACGTCACACGTCAGCATTCTATTAATGTACAGGTCATATAGGTTATATAGGTCATGTCTTATTTTTGGCTGTTTTCACGGATCCCTCCATAAACTGAAATGTATGAAGGATATGTGAAAACAGTTGCCCCTCTGGTGCAAGACGGGCACGAAAAAATGGACTTTTTTACAGCCATTTTGCACCTGTTTCGTGTGAATCTAGCCTTAGTGTGAACATACCCCAAATAAAACAAAGCCTTTATAGTCACCTCTAGAGCCCCAATAGCTCTCAGGCTGCAGAATATAACATCTTAGCACCTAGCTGCAGTAGTTAGGCAACCACCCAAATTGTGAATGCAGCTTCGGATGTGACTGGAGTATATCATAGGATATAACTCAAGATGGTTACGTAAGAGAGATGAGAGTGATTTATCATTATATGCACTTTTTACAGGATATGCCCATTTTTTAGAGAAAGTGTTGCGAGGCGTGATACCTGCGGTAAATGTTTTGTTTATACAGCTCATGATCGTGTCTCTCCGCCCCTTCTAGATATCTGCAGAAGAGGAGGAGCAAATAACATGACACGGCTGTAGGGGCTGACTACATCGTGTGACTTGTAGTCAGAGTCATCTCTTAGGTCTGTGTTTGATCTGTGTGCACAAAGCCGGAGTAAATTTATCATCCAGACAATTTGCAGAGTTTCTCCAATTTTTATTTTAGAGGAACTGGATCAATTAAAAAATGTTGCAAACCCTTTTACCTGTAATATTATTATGGAAAGCAGATTAAAGCAAAACATGTAAGTACAAATCAATAACCCTCGGGCTGATTTATTATTCCTTTTGCGCCATAATTTTTATGCCATTTACCACTTTTTTCATACATTGCATCCATTTAACTATTGCTGTGCTGCATCACTTTGCGCCAGCTTCGCTCCTCTTCAAAACTGTTTAGCAATCCGTATTTGCAACTTTTTAGAAGGTCAAAAAATGTATTGCTCAAGCGCACTCCACGTCCAACTAGGTTGAAAACATGCATCAAAAATCCTTAGTGAATTCTGACCCCCTTTCCCCAGGGATTCGACAGATTATGAACCAAAGCGAGACATTTTAACAAAAACACAATATTAAAAAAATAAGAGGAGTCGAAAAAATGGCATAAAAATGATAAATGATTCTGCCCGGATTATGTATACTGTGTATTACTTCACATGATCCTCCCAAACTTACCAACATTTCACTCCCAAATCATGGCTAAAAATGAGCGAATCAGATTTGACCCAAATTTTCCAAAAGTTTCAGGTTTGAGCCAAAACTTTGAGCATTTGTCACCCTCAAACTGGAAGTGAAATTATTATACTCTTCAGACCCCAGCGTATAATAAGTGGGGTCCAGTCAAGGTGAGGAAAAATAACAAATAGTCACCCTCACTTCTTCTGGGCATCTTTGCAGCATCTGGAGCGTCTCTTCCAGCCTCTTGTGAGACGTCATGTGCCCCAGGGTCACCGTTGACGTCTTTGATTGGGCCTCATTGGTCACATGGGACACGACTTAGCATCATGACGTCGACCAATCACAGGCCTCAGCAGTGACATGACATCACACAGAACTCCAGAAGAAGACCCAGAGGGAGCGCCGGACACTGCAAGGATGCCCAGGAGAGGTGGTGGAAGGTGAGTATAACTCTTTGTATTTTTCCACATTTCCCCTGGGATTCTGCCTATTATATCCTGGGGTCTAAATTGACCCCCAGAGTATAATAACTTCACTTCCAGTTCGTGACCCAAAATTAATCTTTGGGCCGAACCACCCGAACCCAAAACGAAACCAATCTTCATAGGTTCGTCCATCTCTAATCCTGGCATCTGTACATAATTTAGTCCCATGTTAATGCCAATTTACATAAGCTCCACCCCTGTCCTGGATCTCCTTGACATAGATGAGACATGACACGGTGCACATACTAAGTTGCTTTTATTAATCCAGAACTGCATGCTACAGATACTGTACAGCATGAACATGTATTCATTACAAAAAAATTTTTGCATGGTTTTAAATACCATTTTGAAATTAAATCGGAATAAGAGCAAAGAACTGAACGGTAACATCACAGCCGTAAGGAAACATTCAAAGTATTCACAAAAAATGTTATAGTTATTTAATTCGCATCAGAATAAACCAGAGGAAACCAGAGACAGATCTACAATTGCGTCATGTCAAATACAATGGCACTCAATGAACGGATGAAGAGTTTCTCAGTTTTTGTTCAAAATTTTTTTTTTCCATTTTTGTTTTTCGTTTTTTTTGACATTTTTTTCAACATCAACATGCCCGGTAGTTTTTTTTTTTTCTTTTAGTTGCCTGCTACATACCTATACGTGGCAAGCAAGCAAAAAAATTGGCAGTCTTTTTTTTTTTAATCTAATATGCAGGATTTTGGCCCATGGGGGGGAAATTTTTTTTTTTTTTTTTGCACCTCATTGTTTTTCAATGCTGCCCAGTCACCCTCCTACCAAATATACCTGTTAAAGATGACAGAAACTACATACAAAGCTACCTATGTAACATCACATCAGAACATGAGTAACAAAAATACAGCATCAAAAACAAGGGGGGGGGGGATTATTCACTGGGAATTTTGGCACATCAATTTATCCACAGTCTACAGTCCTATTGGCGCAGGCTGGTCTCCTGTTCCTTAAAGTAAATTTACAAGAGGCTGTTTTTACGGAAACAGCGAAAAAAAGGGTTTTTTTTTTCCCCCTTGTTAATTTCAAGTCTTCTTTTAATGGCTTTTATAGCAATTGTGTCTTTTTTGTTTTATTTTTGTACAATATTGATCCTTTAAATGCAGCTACAAGTGTCCATTTGGTGGCAACTGAGTTTCATACAGCAAAAAAAAACAAAAACAAAAACAAAAATATATATATATATAAATTTATATATAAACTTAAAAACCTTGTACAAATGATATATATATATAAGATGCTTACACAAAGAAAAGCAAACTTTATACAATGTGTGGGGGTAATGGGGGGACAGACATATTTTTGGAAAAGAGACAACAGATAGGACACAAGCAATTCCTAGGCAATAAATACTACTTACTGGTCCAATGGCTCTGAAATAGGCAACGCACCCACCCGAAATTTCCAAGTAGCATCCCTTTCCCTCCCACCCAGAGGAAAAAAAAAATTAAAAAATTAAAAAAAAAAAATTGAAAAAGAAAAAAAAAAAAAAAAAATAGAGCGACCACCACCATGGAACAAGGCATATTAACACATTTGTTCATCTTTACCTTTTTGTGTTTCTGTACATTTCAACAATAACAACATAACATCACGATAAAAGTTGTTTCACAAGAGGGCGCTGCATTCATGGTGCCCTGTAGGGTATAAACTGGATGTAAAATGATTGGTTCGCAAGCTCGTATTTAATACAAATAATCAAGAACCAACTCCTTCCGCGAGGGCTGCTTCAAAATTGCTTATTTTTTTTTTCTATTTTTTTTTTATTCTTCTTTAAATCAGTCTTTTCAAAGGAACCTATCAGAACTACGACAGTTATGCATTTTTTATTTTCATATATTTATATATATATATTTATATAATTTCCCCCTTCTTCCGATGCTAAAAAGACTTTTTTTTTTTCCTATTTTAACGTTGATGATACAAATTTCGGCGGGACCTCGAGGCTCGAAGAAGGTCTCTGCTCAGTCAAATCGGAAAGGCGGAGATAAAAAGACAGGTCAAATATTGACCAATGAACTTCATAAAACATCTACTAAAGTAGCCACTTGGCACAAATTAAAAAATACCAAAAAAAAAAAATCATTGAAAACGAGAAAAACTAATATTGAAAAGGATGAGGCGTCAGTGTTGGGAGCAACTACTCTAGCGACTTGGTGACAAGTGAAAGGGGCTGAAGTTGAGTTCCAGCCAAGGACCGATGAGAAGGTGGGAAGGAGGTTGACGGCTGTGTTAGTGACAAGGAGTAAGGAGCTGAAGACTGTAATGGACTGGGTTGGTGGTTGTGATCTGTTCCATTCTGACAAATTGTAGCTGGCAGGTTGCTGGACTTTCGTGCCGGACTTTCAGTCAGAGGTGACTGTGGCATGCACAGCCGGGCCAGAGGGTCAGGCTTCAAGGATAGAGATAGAGGTTGTGTTTGTTCAGTTTGTGGTGTGGAGTCTCTTGGAGGGGTGTCTAGCATGGTGGGAGAAGAAGGAGGAGAGTCTAGTAAGCTTCCGTCTGAAGAGGGCGGGCTGACGCAGCTGCCTTCACCTTGTATGTAGCGAATGCACTTTTTTTTTTCTCCTACAAACAGGAAAAGAGGCACGGGCTATATTATAAGGCAAAAACACCAACAAAGAACATGACCTGAAACAACAGAATCGGTAGATAAAATAATAAAAACTGCTTTGGATTCTGAGCAGTAGATGGCAAGATTTGTAAAGGGGTTAATACTGGTATTGTATTTTTAATTGAAGTTTTAATTTATTTTATTTTAATTAATTTTATCAACCCAATTTTATCAATTGTAGTTGTATTAAGTTGTTTGTATTAAGTTTCACATCTCTAAATTATAATTGATCTAAGCTCCATTAGTGATCAGAGGTGGTATAAGGTGTATAAGGGCTCCTGAGTAACTATTATAGTTAGAAATGGATTTAATCTTAGCACCCCCACACACCAGAGCTGGTACATTGATATTAAATGACTATTGACGTCTTACTATGATTTGTAATTGGTCTAAGCTCCATTAGTGACCAGAGGTGTTATATTTAATCTTAGCTCCCCCACACACCAGAGCTGGTGCATTTATATTAAATGTAACATTGTATTGTGATTTATAGTTGATCTTAGCTCCACTAGTGACCAAAGGTGTTATATATAAAGTTCATTATACTAAGCTTCCTAAATGACTATTGCAGTTAGTAATGGAATTAACTATTAACTCCTTCAGTTACCAGATATAGGGCAATTATAATAAATTTTACATATTAGTTTAATGTGCAATTGATCTAAACTTCCTTAGTGACCAGAGGTGTTATATATTGCATCATGTTAGACTTAATAAATGACTGTTTATATTAAAACTAATATTAATCTTAGCATCCTCAGTCTCCAGAGGTGGTGAATTTACAATAAATGTAACATCTTATTGTGATTTTGAATTGCTCTATGCTCGCACAGTCACCAGATATTGTGCAATTATAATACATGTAACATATTATTTTGATATGTAATTGATCTAAGCTTCCTTAGTGACCAGAGGTTTTATATATTGCATCATACTAGATATTAGAATCAATTGTATCTCCCCAAGTCAGTAGACGTGGTACAGTTACAATACGTGTAACATCTTATTGTGATTTCTAATTGATCTATGTTCCCTCAGTCACCAGAGGTGCTATAATTGTCAGCATATTGAGCTTCATAAACCACTGCTAGTGTGAATATGTTATCAAACTCATTCCGCCTAGTCCCCTGGGGTGGTACCAATGCCATCATACTGGGATTCACATATAACTAGACTAGCTACTTGGGATGTTTCAATTGAATACACCAAAAAAACCAGAGGTGTAACAAATGTTAATATACAAAGCTTTATAAATGTCAGTCTTAGCTCCACAAGGCACCAGGGCTTGTGCCGGTTTCATTAAAGTGAGCTAATACCTTAGATATAGATATGAGCAGTTTATTTTACTTATATAGCACCATCATATTCTGCAGCGCTTTACATAACTCCACCAGTGACCAAGGATGGCAGAAATATTATCTAAGCTCCCTGAGTGACCCGGAATAGTATAATATGGTAATCTATTCCAACAACCCCAGTGACAAGAAGCATGCAGGGCTGAAATGCTAATGGCAGAAAATGAATGATAGCATGAAACGGAAGACATGAGCAATGACTTTGTAACATTGTGTGACACAACTTTCTTGTTAGTGGTTAGAAGGGTTTGCGGCCAATTTGCTGACATTCGACCTACTATGTATCTATGTATTTGGACTCCACCTGCAGCCACTTGTCTAATAATGAACAAAACTACAACTGGACGTGTCAGCCAAAGATGCTACTCCTAAGAAAACTGGCATTCCTGCACAGAGCCCACTAACAAGGTCTTCGGTCTCTTAATGGGTGGAGCAGGACGGCTGAGGCCATGACATTGTTCTGTACTGGTCATCATAGGAAAAATTCACATGTAGAAGATGATCATGTGTGTAATGGAAGGCTATGAGCATCCTCATTATTGAAAGGAAGGGCCCGAGTCTGACGCCCTCGATACCTTCCCCGTGAATGATACTCGGTACTTCAGTACAATGGTCTTGGGTCTACATACTAAGACCATGAGACAGGAGATGAAGAGACATTACACACAGAGAGGGAGAAAACACATACCTACCATTGTTACATTCCAAATTCAAAGACTGCTTGCATCAGAATAAAGAAATAACAGGATTTAACCAAAGGATCAACAAGAAAGAAATTAGAAAGCTTAGACCCTCCACCAAGGTTCCTCCACCGATCTGAACCCCCCCGTATTTGATCACATTAGATACACATGCTCCACTAGTGGGTGTCACATTAAGACTCGATGACAGATGCCATTATATAATAAGACATTGTGCTCACAATGCAACACTGTGTTTTCAGGAATCTTATTTTAGATTATCAATGCTGTAAAACAAGGGGCATCCTACGAGGAAGAGAAGACTATGGGGACATCCTGTCTGGAAGAGAAGACTATGGGGACATCCTGTCTGGAAGAGAAGACTATGAGGACATCCTATCTGGAGGAGAAGACTATGAGGACATCCTATCTGGAGGAGAAGACTATGAGGACATCCTATCTGGAGGAGAAGACTATGAGGACATCCTATCTGGAGGAGAAGACTATGAGGACATCCTATCTGGAGGAAAAGACTATGAGGACATCCTATCTGGAGGAAAAGACTATGAGGACATCCTATCTGGAGGAGAAAACTATGAGGACATCCTATCTGGAGGAAAAGACTATGAGGACATCCTATCTGGGGGAGAAAACTATGAGGACATCCTATCAGGAGGACAAGACTGAGAAGGTCCTGATTAAAGGTGTCTTGGGTTGTATTACTTTACATTATTTTAATTATTTTCTTTATTTTATTGTTGCTCTTTTTTGGTTTTTTTTTTCATATAGTGCGGCTTGTCGTATCATTAGATTAGGGGCTAAAAGGGGAGTCAAAGAAAATCATGAAAAGCATCTCTGCATACAACATCGCTTAAGAGGGGATGTGACTCCTTCAGTATGTCTGGACTCCTTGAAGACTAGAGGAAATATAAAGATTAGGGATGATTGATAAATAACATTATTTCAAAAGATTTATTCTATAGATTTTTAGAATTTTTTTTACATTTTCAGGGGACAAACCTAATTTCTTTTATTTTTTTAAGTGTTCAGGGGGCAAAACTACAATTTTTTTGAAAAAGGGCATTTGTGCATTTGGGAGGGGTGAATAATTCATAAAGGAATAAGGAGAAGACATATAATAGTATAGTCATATGATCATGATCAATGAAGGTGTCCAAGGTCCACCTCAATGGTTGGGAGAGAAAATATCTCAAGAACATCTCAACTTTATGTTAAACAAATTTGGGACAAAAAGTGGCTAGAGGGTAATTTTATGGGCTACTTGTTATTTTACTCTTGGGAAGATCTGCTTATTTGTTGGAGTAAGATACTAAATTCTTTGGATCTTGGCTGTAGTTGGTCTTGACAAATTTCAATCGAGATTCTTCCACCAGAAAGTCAAAGAATATAGATGAATAGTATAAAGTCCAACCACCATCAGTAATGACCAGAGGACAGGAAGAAGGAGAATCATTGGAAAGATTCATGGGTAGAATCATCAGACAAGATCTTGGAGGGACAGAAGGAATTGAATTATTCCCCATGGGCCTTGTAATAGATATACCTGCATGGTTTGCACCATAGATTCTGTCGGTCAAGTCCAAACAATGCTCGACACTTCTTAGGAGCATTTGCATCTGTTAGCACAATGTAAACACACAAAAAATACAACAAAATGGTGGATACTGCTCGGTTGCAGACACTTTTCTTAGCTATGGTTACCTACAGTTTATGCAGTTTGTTTTTATTTGGTAATTCCCCCTTCAGTCCATGGCTAACATGCACAACGTCCGGAATAATCAAGAAGACCTATGGTATGTGATGCTAGATGCAAGGCCAAGTGGATGGAGACAGACATTGATCTGCTCTACTACATGTGGGATACATACAACAGCCAGTGTCAGGCACCAGTCAATCAAATCCATGACGTAGGGTTAGACTCAGCTACGATGTTGATAGAGATTGGTCGGTGATACCTTGTGACTAATGAATGACCATGCATAGAGAAGAAGATCGAGAAGCCACCAGTCTATAGAGTGTTGGAGACAGACTGGTGACTGCTCATGAGGCCAATGGAGGTTCAACATCAATATGGTCAAGACAAAGGTAACGGGCAACGTCAGTGGTAAGTACAAAAATAACCAATGGAAAAAAAAAAAGATGAACGGGGAGGAAATCTCACAAGCTCTCGTCTTGCACAGTCAACAACTAGAAACCAAAGAGCCAATTCTGCAGCATTTGTGTATTGTTCAAGTGTATTCACTGCAACAGGAATGCCCAGTTTATTGGGGTTGTTAATAAGATTATCGATGAAGATGAGAAGCAGGCAGCAATGGTCGTCAGCGAGACTGTTAAATACTGTGATGGACAAGAGGCTGGAGATTCAAGAGGGAGAAAAATGCAGGGTAGGGGGGCACTGGTTTTACTGCTACTACCTGTACGTTCCCTATCATGGGTCATTGGTGGAAAGGTTTCAAAAATTTGGTTATTTTTGAATATCTCTCTATACCTTCTCCTAGCAGGCTTATATTGGTGTGTAGACAACCTCTTATATGTTTTAGAGGGAGATGGCCTCCATGGTCATTGGACCACCTTCATCTCAACTATCAAGGAGGAACTAAGTCTTAGTCCAAAAAGTACCTGACACTGACCCTGAAATCACAAATTAAATCATAAAGACTATTTTGCCTTGTGGAGCCCACATCAAGGGTCCACCCACCGCTTCATGGACTAGCCGTTAGCTTTAGACACAGAGCGGGAAATTACCAGATAAAAAAAAATAAAAAGTAAAAAAAAAATAAAAATAAATAAAATTGGTAAAACCAGCCATATCTAAATCTGGAATAACCATACACACCTGCAAGGACCGCACCAGTTATTCTGCTGATCAAGGCCAAAGCGCGCTCGGCATTTCTTAGGGGCGCTGAGGTCTGAATGGGTTCAAGACAGAAGCGAGCAGAAATAGGAACAGAAAAGATAATAATAAAAAAAATCAATGAACCGGTTACTAATTGCAAAAAGCGCAGAACGTCATTATTATTAATTATTATTATTCGTGTAATCACAGTAAGTCATAGAAGGAAATGGATTCTTGCATAACTTGTGCTTCATTGGCAGATACAACTAAAGCTGCAGTATCCCCCGAGTATCCATAGAATATGGAACATCCAAAATAATGCTGACTACGCGATGATGGCAGGCGGACAAGTTTTTGTTGTAGTTTTTTTTTTTTTTTTTTTTTTTACTAAGAACTAAAAAATTCCATTGGTTATTTTTTTCTTTCTGTCGTTAGATTGTATCACATTATTTAGTCTAATAATACAAGGGGGAAATATATAGTTTTTAAAATAATTTTGGTGCCACATTGCGACAAATGGTTTTGTTTATGCCTACCGATGATATAAAACCGGTGTTATCTCCAGCTGGTGCAAAACTACTTGGAACAGCAGGGTGTCAGGGCATGCTGGGGGTTGTAGTTTTCCAACAGATGGAGAACGCTACTCTAAGATCATGGGTTGGAATTGACAAATTCTGACTTTTTTCAACATTTTATATGATTTCTGTTACTTTGATTCATACCAGGGAGCAGATTTATTCCATGTGAGAAAAGAGAGGTTACCCCTCTATGCCCCCCAATAAAATAATATGTGCATCTGTGTTCATACAAAAAAGTATGTGTACCCCCAATAAAATAACATGTACATTTGTACATAAAAAAGTATGTGCACCCCAATAAAATAATATGTACATCTGTATTAATATAAAAGTATGTGCACCCAAAATAAAATAATATGTACATCCGAATTTGTTATAAAGTATGTGCACCCCAATAAAATAGTATGTACATTTTACTCATAAAAAGTATGTGCAACCCAATAAAATAATATGTGCATCCACATTCATGATAAAGTATGTGCACCCCAAATAAAATAATATGTATATTTTACTCATAAAAAAGTAGGTGCACATCCAATAAAATATTCATAAAAATGTATGTGCACCCTATCCACAGAAAAAACATATGTGTACCCCCAATAAAATAGTATATGAATCCATACTCATATAAAAGTATGTGCACCCCAATAAAATAGTGCACTCAAATTGGCTTGGCACAGCAAAACCAGAGTTACCCATCTGCAGACAGCAACCATAGCCATGTAAAGTATGTGCCCCCCAGTAAAATCATGTGTGCGTCCTCATGTAAAAGTACATGCACCCCTGGTGAAATAGTATATAAATAGTCCTAATATAAAAGTATGTGCACCCCAGTAAAATAGTGTGTGCCTCCTTATTCATATATAAGTATGTGACCCCCAATAAAATAGTATTTGTGTCCTCACTCATATAACAGTATGTGCACACCATCCACATAAATAGTATGTGTACCCCAATACAATAGTATGTGAACCCGTATCCATATAAAAGTAAGTGCACCCTATCCACATGTTCATTACAAAGTGTGTGTACCCCAATACAATAGTATGTGAACCCGTGTCCATATAAAAGTAAGTGCACCCTATCCACATGTTCATTACAAAGTGTGTGTACCCCAATACAATAGTATGTGAACCCGTGTCCATATAAAAGTAAGTGCACCCTATCCACATGTTCATTACAAAGTGTGTGTACCCCAATACAATAGTATGTGAACCCGTGTCCATATAAAAGTAAGTGCACCCTATCCACATGTTCATTACAAAGTGTGTGTACCCCAATACAATAGTATGTGAACCCGTGTCCATATAAAATTAAGTGCACCCTATCCACATGTTCATTACAAAGTGTGTGTACCCCAATACAATAGTATGCGAATCAGTATCCATATAAAAGTAAGTGCACCCTATCCACATGTTCATTACAAAGTATGTGTACCCCAATACAATAGTATGTGAACCCGTGTCCATATAAAAGTAAGTGCACCCTATCCACATGTTCATTACAAAGTATGTGTACCCCAATACAATAGTATGTGAACCCGTGTCCATATAAAAGTAAGTGCACCCTATCCACATGTTCATTACAAAGTGTGTGTACCCCAATACAATAGTATGCGAATCAGTATCCATATAAAAGTAAGTGCACCCTATCCACATGTTCATTACAAAGTGTGTGTACCCCAATACAATAGTATGCGAATCAGTATCCATATAAAAGTAAGTGCACCCTATCCACATGTTCATTACAAAGTATGTGTACCCCAATACAATAGTATGTGAACCCGTATCCATATAAAAGTAAGTGCACCCTATCCACATGTTCATTACAAAGTATGTGTACCCCAATACAATAGTATGTGAACCCGTATCCATATAAAAGTAAGTGCACCCTATCCACATGTTCATTACAAAGTGTGTGTACCCCAATACAATAGTATGTGAACCCGTGTCCATATAAAAGTAAGTGCACCCCAATAAAATAGTGCACTCAAATTGGCTTGGCACAGCAAAACCAGAGTTACCCATCTGCAGACAGCAACCATAGCCATGTAAAGTATGTGCCCCCCAGTAAAATAGTGTGTGCCTCCTTATTCATATATAAGTATGTGACCCCCAATAAAATAGTATTTGTGTCCTCACTCATATAACAGTATGTGCACACCATCCACATAAATAGTATGTGTACCCCAATACAATAGTATGTGAACCCGTATCCATATAAAAGTAAGTGCACCCTATCCACATGTTCATTACAAAGTGTGTG
This sequence comes from Leptodactylus fallax, assembly GCA_947044405.1. NCBI lineage: Eukaryota > Metazoa > Chordata > Amphibia > Anura > Leptodactylidae > Leptodactylus > Leptodactylus fallax. The sequence goes on along the minus strand of CAMRHE010000281.1, from coordinate 2,703,928 downwards.
TACCCCAATACAATAGTATGTGAACCCGTATCCATATAAAAGTAAGTGCACCCTATCCACATGTTCATTACAAAGTGTGTGTACCCCAATACAATAGTATGCGAATCAGTATCCATATAAAAGTAAGTGCACCCTATCCACATGTTCATTACAAATATGTGTACCCCAATACAATAGAATGCGAATCAGTATCCATATAAAAGTAAGTGCACCCTATCCACATGTTCATTACAAAGTGTGCGCCCCACACCCTGGCTGAGCTGGTGCGTGCAGATGGAGCGCTCTCGTGTACACACGGCCCGGGGATACTGCAGCTTTATAAAGTGCTTATCAGTCAATGTATTTATCTGTAAGTCACAACTTATGTAAAGAAAGAAAGAAAGAGAGAGAGAAAGATGGAGCAGACAGCGGGATGAGCGAGCGGCTCTGGCTATGAGGCATGCCTTTGAAGCAATATGCGAGCATGATTGGGGGAAGCAAACACAAGCGGAGAGTTCAGCATGCTGGAGTGAAAACACTTTCTGGAAGCAATAACATAAAAAAATTAGATTAAGGAGGTTTTTCTAGGAAATCCTTTTTTTTTTTTTGTAACAGTCTCTTATTTTGCTGCTTTTCCCATTGTCATAGTTAGTGTCTCGCCAGGGGGTCTGGGAGCGCTCTGGAAGCAGACTGTTATGAGGGACACATTCTCGGGGAACATACAGACAAATAATTAGGATGCATTATAGAACGTGCTGGAAGCTGAGGCATGGAACTTTTAGAATGTTTGAAAGATGACAGGAAACAAAGAAGTACGAGCCCACCCTGGCGTGTGGCACATAGCTTACCCAGCATGCACTGGGGGCAGGCTGCACATGACATGAGCGCGCCTGGATGACCATACACATCACCTCCCTGCACATGGATGCTCTGGCTTCAAGCATGTAATACATACAACATGTGACCACATCACAACAAGGCCCAGTAGTCAGACTCTGCCCACGACCATCACATTAGGAAATGGCCACTACAGCCGCTCCCATAGAGTCTGAAAGCCCCGCCTAATATTATAAGAACCATCCAAAACATATGTGAAGGAAACCATCAGCATGGATGTTGCCTAATGTATCTATTTTCACACATTTGTAGAGAAAATTACAAAAAAAAAAAACTAATAAAAATAAACAACATAACAACAGGCTTGTCCAGTCTCAGGCTCTGTTCACACCTCTGGTGCCAGATGGACCCCTTGTCTTACATTGGATCCATTCAGTTCCACTAAAGAGGGTGATAAACACAAATGTGAACAGACTTGTATAAATAAAGCTTACTTGCTGCTTGCTGTCAGTGAATATATGTATAGAGACTGACCCAGTCCTGCCCATTCTGATGATGGATCTGTTACAATGTATCAGTGCAGGTGAGAGCTATCAGCCTGGAGACCAGGACTGCTGCTGTGTTTATATCACAGGAGTTTTCCTACACTGACCCACTGTAACGTACCATCAGCTGAGTAGAATTAGCTTTGGCTGCAAAGAATCTTCACATTCACTGACAGCAAACAAAGATTTTGCAAACTGTGAAGAAATAAAAGACAAATTCTAGAAATGATCCTTATACAATGATTAAGCTTTATTTATAGAGACTGTAAGACCCATCAGGATATTCTGTACATTCTGCTCAGGGGCGGGGACAATGATGGAAAGATTCTTGGAGGATGTCTACTAAATTGTGTAATCTTAGTATAGCAGACTATGATATAGATGGGATCGGATCAGGTAGAGTAATGTGCACACATTAATGTAGCATGCGGTAAGGAGGTCGCCTATGTCCCGGGCTATCCTATAAGCAGGGATGGCGCCACCAATGGCCAAAACAAACATTTACAACCATCATGCAGGTGATTGACCTTCTATGGGGAGGAAATATCTGACGTAGATCAAAGTCACAGCAGTGGGAATTCCATTGACAGATTAATATGACAACAACCTTCTGCACACAGGCAATGTCTAATGTATAGATCGTCTCCCAGCTGGTAGAAATCTAACCATAAGATAGTGAAGATCCCAAACTGTAACCTCTTAAAGGCTGGACACGTCTGAAGACATGGGTGAGGTAAGAATGTGTGCACATTTGTATCTGGTACGCAGTAAGGGGTGTGAGCTCTGCTCTTTCCTTTGTTTCCTAAGCAGGGGCGGGACCAACATTGGGAATAAACGCCCATGAGGAGCAGAAAACATCCACAGTGCAATCTCTGAAGCTTAAAGGGGCAACCAAAAGCCCACAGGGTGAATGTCCACATCTTACAGGCTCCTATACATCCTGGTTACTGCTGTTTTTAGATTTTTTGAAGTGTTGAGTCCTCATATGTTAGAATTAACCATTACTAGTACTTGCAAACCGTTTGTATGTTACTAAAGATTGGCGCATCCATGTGAGATACTTTTATTGCAATGGGGCAAGTTCATAGCGTTCCCAGAGCTCCTTTTCGGTCATACCACCATTATTCAGCAGGTGGTCCCATTACCTTGACCCCTACTGGGAAGTGGAACGACTGGAAAGCCGGTCCCTAGAATGAAAGGAGATGGGAAGAACCTACATTGGGCCTCACTGGATCCATGGCAGCTGTCAGTGCGTCCTGTACGTCAGAGGAGACGACCTTGCTCATGTTAAATTGCAAAGCAACAGCAAGGGGTTAATCATTAGTGCATCAGAAAAGAAACCACATATTAAAAGTCATAGCCAGACACATCTCAGGCCCTCGTAGTCTGTGCCGACCTGGGCCTAGAACCTCTGCCTAGCACTTTGGTGCAGGACCTTCCTATGGTGCAGGACCCTCCCTTACCTTACCAAAGCTTAAAGCCAGAGCACCTAGGTGTAGGGGGAGGTGACAATAATTTGCTACAAACTTGCAATGCGCTGGGTTCTTTCTCTTTCCCGTCCTCTCTCACAAGAAGTGGTTTATGTTAATAAAATTATGATGGCAATAAAATGCATTGTCAGGGAAAAGTAAAACATAAAATAATAATAATAAAGGTAAAATTATAGGAATAAGTCCAAAAAATGGCTTAGCACCTGTAATCGGAGGAAGTGAAAGGCAAGGGTTTAGGTAACATTCGTTGTGTTCTGAAAAATAAGAACAAATTATACAATAGTCTGGACACGGTCAGAGGTATATAGATATTTATATATATATAGCGCTATATATCATGTGACTATGCAGTATGGCAAACCTCCTTAATGCCTGAATTACACATGGGTGTGGACAGGGAATTACCCCAGTAAAGCATGCAGCAAAGACCCCCGGCCACAGACCTCACACCCGCACACAGACACACACATGCTCGCACACGTATGAGAAACACCACACGGTTATGTTGTCATTAAACTACAGGCTGGTTGTCAATACTTTACAGTTAAGTATTAAGGAAATATCAAATACAACATATCTAGCATTACATGCAAAGTCGACTCGACATCAAGTCTACTGTTTACTTCAATGGCATTGGAAACAACGGGATGGGGGAGGGGCGTTAAGGAAATTATGGACGTGTTAGGGGGGAATTATATACAGGGTTCACTAATCACCAGTGCAGGGGCTTGTACAGTCTGGAAGTCAATGCTGGGCACTGACACCAGAGTGCAGACACTCCTTCTGGGTGGTGCTTTGTGAACCTCGGGGGTGGGAGGGGTGATAGGGCGGGCGGTATTGTGGGGGGCTACTTACCGTTACTCTCTCCTTGCTGCTTGTCTCTTTTCCTCTTCTTCTTTTTCCCCTAAAGAGGGAACATAAGGAATGGACACAGTTTATACAGCGGGAAATGGTCTATGTAAGTAATGTGAACAGTGGGCTAGTGATACAATTCCAGCACTTTACACAGACATCAATGACTACTATGGCCGACCACCTAGTGGCCCCCAGGACTGCACAGCCTCAAGTGTCTACAGGAGGATACAGCAGTGTTACACAGTCAGTAGCATGATACATTGTATACAGGAAGTAATTCATTAAAAAGATGCTGAACTACAACTCCCATCATGCTACACAGAGGACGACAAACCAACAGATGGAGAAGGGACAAGTGACAGAAATAAATCCAGAGTGGACTGAATTATTCTAGACCCATGAAAGTAAGAACGTATTATTCACAGGGAAGACGTGTACAAAGTGATCTCCAAATGGGGCAAAGGAAGGAAAAAAGGAAGGAGGAAAGAGAAAAGGAGAAAAAGAGGAAGGAAGGAAAGAAAGAAGAAGGGAGCAAAATGAAGGAAAGAAGGAAGAAAAGAAGAAGGTAGGAAAGTGAAAGAGAAAGGGAGGAAAAAGGAAGGAAGGGAAGAAAGAAGAAGGGAGGAAAATGAAGGAAAGAAGGAAGAAAAGAAGAAGGAAGGAAAGAGAAAGGGATGAAAGAGGAAGGAAGGGAAAAAGAAGAAGGGAGGAAAATGAAGGAAAGAAAGAAGGAAGAAAAGAAGAAGGAAGGAAAGAGAAAGGGAGGAAAGAGGAAGGAAGGGAAGAAAGAAGAAGGGAGGAAAATGAATGAAAGAAAGAAAGAAAGAAAGAAAGAAAGAAAGAAAGAAAGAAAGAAAGAAGGAAGAAAAGAAGAGGGAAGGAAAGAGAAAGAGAAAGGGATGAAAGAGGAAGGAAGGGAAAAAGAAGAAGGGAGGAAAATGAAGGAAAGAAAGAAGGAAGAAAAGAAGAAGGAAGGAAAGAGAAAGGGAGAAAAGAGGAAAGAAAGAAGGGAGCTAAGTGAAAGGTAGGAAACAAGGAAGAAAAGAGAAAGGGTGGAAAGTGATAGACAAAAGAAGAGAAAAGCAGGAAAGAAGAAAGAAGGAAAATAGAAGGGAAGAAAGAAGAAAGGATGTATGAAGAAAAGATCAAAGTAGAAGCAAGGAAATAGAAACAGTGGAAAGAAGAAGGTAATGGACATGGGAAGAATGAAGAGTATGGGAAACAGGAAAATAGGAAGAGAAGGAAAGTGAATGAGAAAGGAAAAGTTAGGAAAGTAAAGACAGGATCAGGGAAGGAGAAAGAGAAAAGAGGGAACAAGAAAGGTAAGAAAGGAAAAGTGTAAAGAAAAAGGAAGAAATGAAAAAACAGAAATAATGGGAAAGAAAACGAAAGAGGAAAACGGAAAAAAAAAGCAGAATACAGAGAGAGAAAAGAAAAAGGGAAATGATAGAAAAAAGGAATGTAGAGGGAAGGAAGAGGGAAAGAAAGGAAAGAAGGCGAAAGACAACTGGGATAGGGAGGAGAAGATAAAGGTAAGGAAGAGAAAAGAAACAGATGGAAGGAAAGTGCGAAATAAAAAAGAGCAAATAAAAGGAAGAGAAAAGTCAGGAAGGAGGAAGAAAAAGAGAAGGAAGAGAGGAAAAACAGAACAGAACGAAGAAAAACTAAAGAAGAGGATTGAAAAGAAAAAGGAAAAGAAGTAGAGAAATAAGGAGAAAAGATGGGGGACAGGAAGGAGAATACTGCTGAAGGAAGGAAGACAAAGAAAAAGTGGAAGACAAGAGGTCAGGGGTTAAGAGAGACTGTCAGGGAAGGCGGACACTGGGAAAGGAGAGTAAAAATATTTCCACATTGGATTGAGTCAAGAATTTACCTATGAGGCCATCGTAAACTGTGGGCAATACAGAGGGGTCTATGGGGCAGCGTCTGGCCTGACAATATTACACCACATCCTGCAATGCTTCATGTTCTCAACAGATGATTAGAGGAATTTCCACCTTCAGACAACTTTAGTGCATTGATCTGTACACGCCGTCCTGCGACTTGTACTAAATATACTGGGGCAAATGTATGAAAACTGACTAACAATAAAACAGTGTTAGTTGTCCATAGCGACCAATCACAGCGCAGCTTTCATTCCTCAAGAGAATAATAAGAGATAAATGCGGTGATTGGTTGCTATGGGTAACATCGACCCTTAAAAACAATTTTTACTTGTTTTTTCCTGAGACTACAAGATCTAGAAGTGATCACTGTCTGGAGCTCACACACATACAGAAAGGCTGCAGGATGCTACATAGTAAGAAATCATCGAAAGCCATCCGCAAATAATACATTGTAACGTTCTAGAGAAGGGGAATAAATACCACCTACATAGGAACCTACATAGTTATCCCTTGCCGACCAGCCGGGGTAGAGCTGCATGTGCAGCTGTCGTTCCTTCCGTGCCAGCTCGTAGTATTTTGCTTGTTCCTCTCTCGATAACGCATGCCACTGTACGGAGAAGAAGAGGAGACAAGGTTATACTATATATCATACAGAAAATACACAGGGCGGAATATCTATCTATCTATGTATCTATCTCATATCTATCTATCTCATATCTATCTATCTCATATCTATCTATCTCCTATCTATCTATCTATGTATCTATCTCATATCTATCTATCTCATATTTATCTATCTCATATCTATCTATCTCATATCTATCTATCTCATATCTATCTATCTCATATCTATCTATCTATCTATCTCATATCTATCTATCTATCTCATATCTATCTATTTCATATCTATCTATCTATGTATCTATCTCATATCTATCTATCTCATATCTATCTCCTATCTATCTATCTATCTATCTATCTATCTATCTCCTATCTATCTATCTATCTATCTCATATCTATCTATCTCATATCTATCTATCTCATATCTATCTATCTATCTATCTATCTATCTACTCATATCTATCTATCTATCTCATATCTATCTCATATCTATCTATCTATCTATCTATCTATCTATCTCATATCTATCTCATATCTATCTATCTATGTATCTATCTCATATCTATCTATCTCATATCTATCTCATATCTATCTATCTATCTCATATCTATCTATCTCATATCTATCTATCTCATATCTATCTATCTCATATCTATCTATCTCATATCTATCTCATATCTATCTATCTATCTCATATCTATCTATTTCATATCTATCTATCTATGTATCTATCTCATATCTATCTATCTCATATCTATCTCCTATCTATCTATCTATCTCCTACCTATCTATCTATCTCATATCTATCTATCTATCTCATATCTATCTATCTATCTATCTATCTATCTCCTATCTATCTATCTATCTATCTATCTCATATCTATCTATCTCATATCTATCTATCTCATATCTATCTATCTATCTATCTATCTATCTATCTATCTCATATCTATCTATCTATCTCATATCTATCTATCTATCTATCTATCTATCTCATATCTATCTCATATCTATCTATCTATGTATCTATCTCATATCTATCTATCTCATATCTATCTCCTATCTATCTATCTATCTATCTATCTATCTATCTATCTATCTCATATCTATCTATCTATCTCATATCTATCTATCTATCTATCTATCTATCTATCTATGTATCTATCTCATATCTATCTATCTCTCTCATATCTATCTATCTCATATCTATCTATCTATCTATCTATCTATCTCATATCTATCTCATATCTATCTCCTATCTATCTATCTATCTATCTATCTATCTATCTATCTATCTATCTCATATCTATCTATCTTCTATCTATCTATCTATCTTCTATCTATCTATCTATCTCATATCTATCTCATATCTATCTATCTATCTATCTCATATCTATCTATCTCATATCTATCTATCTATCTCATATCTATCTATCTCATATCTTGAAGGTGACTCCTTACCCTCCGTCCGAGGATCTGGTTGATGGCGGCGCTCTCTTTTAATGTGCATTCTGCGACCACTTTTGCTCGCATTTCCTTCATATATAACATAAATGCATTAAGAGGCTTTTTTATATGAGGTTTCTTCTTTTCTTCTTCCTTTTTGGAATCCTGATGTTTTCTGTATGAAAAGTAAAAACCACAAACATTAAATTCGCCGTGTTCCGTGGCGCTACATTGAAAGCAGGTTGGGCGTTGTGCAGATTGTAGCGTCAGTGCTAGATACATAAGATAGGAAAGATGAACTCACGAGCTGTGCAGGGATCCCACGTCACTCTGGGAAGATTCCTGTTTGACGGTTGGGGTCACTATGGCGGGATGAGGGATTCCAGTTGTGTGTAAACTGTGATGTGGCGGTACCATGTGTGGGGGGAATCTGGAGGATAGAAAGCTGTGTAAATTGTCAGAATAAACATGAATGAAAAGGGAGGGGTGTTTCATTCACATCATATTCATTCATTATCCCTTATTATAAGGCACCAACATATACTGTGGCGCTGCCCCCAGATAACACTCATACCAGTCCCATATTAGAGTCAAAACCTAATGCAGTATCATTGAAGAACAATTAATACAAACATAGAAAGCTAATGAGACATAATAACCCAAAACAAAAAAAATATCCCCCAAACATGTCATATACCCTCATATGTAGGAAATATAGTGCTGCCCTAATGGTATCATCAAAGTGAAGGCTTACATTGGCCCTATTGGATTTGTAGGAAATCAGATAGTCACTCACTATTACAGTCCTACAGTCGGCCTTTCCCCTCCTGACGTGGCTGATAACAGATAGTAATAGATTGTATTCCCCTGTCCTACAGTCGGCCTCTCCCCTCCTGACGTGGCTGATAACAGATAGTAATAGATTGTATTCCCCTGTCCTACAGTCGGCCTCTCCTCTCCTGACATGGCTGATAACAGATAGTAATAGATTGTATTCCCCTGTCCTACAGTCGGCCTCTCCTCTCCTGACATGGCTGATAACAGATAGTAATAGATTGTATTCCCCTGTCCTACAGTCGGCCTCTCCCCTCCTGACATGGCTGATAACAGATAGTAATAGATTGTATTCCCCTGTCCTACAGTCGGCCTCTCCCCTCCTGACATGGCTGATAACAGATAGTAATAGATTGTATTCCCCTGTCCTACAGTCGGCCTCTCCCCTCCTGACGTGGCTGATAACAGATAGTAATAGATTGTATTCCCCTGTCCTACAGTCGGCCTCTCCCCTCCTGATGTGGCTGATAACAGATAGTAATAGATTGTATTCCCTGTACTACAGTCGGCCTCTCCCCCCCTGACGTGTCTGATAACAGATAGTAATAGATTGTATTCCCCTGTCCTACAGTCGGCCTCTCCCCTCCTGACGTGGCTGATAACAGATAGTAATAGATTGTATTCCCCTGTCCTACAGTCGGCCTCTCCCCCCTGACGTGGCTGATAACAGATAGTAATAGATTGTATTCACCTGTCCTACAGTCGGCCTCTCCTGACATGGCTGATAACAGATAGTAATAGATTGTATTCCCCTGTCCTACAGTCGGCCTCTCCTGACATGGCTGATAACAGATAGTAATAGATTGTAGTCACCTGTCCTACAGTCGGCCTCTCCTGACATGGCTGATAACAGATAGTAATAGATTGTATTCCCCTGTCCTACAGTCGGCCTCTCCCCTCCTGACATGGCTGATAACAGATAGTAATAGATTGTATTCCCCTGTCCTACAGTCGGCCTCTCCCCTCCTGATGTGGCTGATAACAGATAGTAATAGATTGTATTCCCCTGTCCTACAGTCGGCCTCTCCTGACATGGCTGATAACAGATAGTAATAGATTGTATTCCCCTGTCCTACAGTCGGCCTCTCCCCTCCTGATGTGGCTGATAACAGATAGTAATAGATTGTATTCCCCTGTCCTACAGTCGGCCTCTCCCCTCCTGACGTGGCTGATAACAGATAGTAATAGATTGTATTCCCCTGTCCTACAGTCGGCCTCTCCCCTCCTGACACGGCTGATAACAGATAGTAATAGATTGTATTCCCCTGTCCTACAGTCGGCCTCTCCCCTCCTGACATGGCTCATAACAGATAGTAATAGATTGCATTCCCCTGTCCTACAGTCGGCCTCTCCTCTCCTGACATGGCTGATAACAGATAGTAATAGATTGTATTCCCCTGTCCTACAGTCGGCCTCTCCCCTCCTGATGTGGCTGATAACAGATAGTAATAGATTGTATTCCCTGTACTACAGTCGGCCTCTCCTCTCCTGACATGGCTGATAACAGATAGTAATAGATTGTATTCCCCTGTCCTACAGTCGGCCTCTCCCCTCCTGATGTGGCTGATAACAGATAGTAATAGATTGTATTCCCCTGTCCTACAGTTGGCCTCTCCTCTCCTGACGTGGCTGATAACAGATAGTAATAGATTGTATTCCCCTGTCCTACAGTCGGCCTCTCCCCTCCTGATGTGGCTGATAACAGATAGTAATAGATTGTATTCCCCTGTCCTACAGTCGGCCTCTCCTGACATGGCTGATAACAGATAGTAATAGATTGTATTCTCCTGTCCTACAGTCGGCCTCTCCCCTCCTGACGTGGCTGATAACAGATAGTAATAGATTGTATTCCCCTGTCCTACAGTCGGCCTCTCCCCTCCTGACGTGGCTGATAACAGATAGTAATAGATTGTATCCCCCTGTCCTACAGTCGGCCTCTCCCCTCCTGACATGGCTGATCACAGATAGTAATAGATTGTATTCCCCTGTCCTACAGTCGGCCTCTCCCCTCCTGACATGGCTGATAACAGATAGTAATAGATTGTATTCCCCTGTCCTACAGTCGGCCTCTCCTCTCCTGACATGGCTGATAACAGATACTAATAGATTGTATTCCCCTGTCCTACAGTCGGCCTCTCCCCTCCTGACGTGGCTGATAACAGATAGTAATAGATTGTATTCCCCTGTCCTACAGTCGGCCTCTCCCCTCCTGACATGGCTGATAACAGATAGTAATAGATTGTATTCCCCTGTCCTACAGTCGGCCTCTCCTCTCCTGACATGGCTGATAACAGATAGTAATAGATTGTATTCCCCTGTCCTACAGTCGGCCTCTCCTCTCCTGACGTGGCTGATAACAGATAGTAATAGATTGTATTCCCCTGTCCTACAGTCGGCCTCTCCCCTCCTGACATGGCTGATAACAGATAGTAATAGATTGTATTCCCCTGTCCTACAGTCGGCCTCTCCCCTCCTGACATGGCTGATAACAGATAGTAATAGATTGTATTCCCCTGTCCTACAGTCGGCCTCTCCCCTCCTGACATGGCTGATAACAGATAGTAATAGATTGTATTCCCCTGTCCTACAGTCGGCCTCTCCCCTCCTGATGTGGCTGATAACAGATAGTAATAGATTGTATTCCCCTGTCCTACAGTCGGCCTCTCCCCTCCTGACGTGGCTGATAACAGATAGTAATAGATTGTATTCCCCTGTCCTACAGTCGGCCTCTCCCCTCCTGACACGGCTGATAACAGATAGTAATAGATTGTATTCCCCTGTCCTACAGTCGGCCTCTCCCCTCCTGACATGGCTCATAACAGATAGTAATAGATTGTATTCCCCTGTCCTACAGTCGGCCTCTCCTCTCCTGACATGGCTGATAACAGATAGTAATAGATTGTATTCCCCTGTCCTACAGTCGGCCTCTCCCCTCCTGATGTGGCTGATAACAGATAGTAATAGATTGTATTCCCTGTACTACAGTCGGCCTCTCCTCTCCTGACGTGGCTGATAACAGATAGTAATAGATTGTATTCCCCTGTCCTACAGTCGGCCTCTCCCCTCCTGACGTGGCTGATAACAGATAGTAATAGATTGTATTCACCTGTCCTACAGTCGGCCTCTCCTGACATGGCTGATAACAGATAGTAATAGATTGTATTCCTCTGTCCTACAGTCGGCCTCTCCCCTCCTGACATGGCTGATAACAGATAGTAATAGATTGTAGTCACCTGTCCTACAGTCGGCCTCTCCTGACATGGCTGATAACAGATAGTAATAGATTGTATTCCCCTGTCCTACAGTCGGCCTCTCCTGACATGGCTGATAACAGATAGTAATAGATTGTATTCCCCTGTCCTACAGTCGGCCTCTCCCCTCCTGATGTGGCTGATAACAGATAGTAATAGATTGTATTCCCCTGTCCTACAGTCGGCCTCTCCTCTCCTGACGTGGCTGATAACAGATAGTAATAGATTGTATTCCCCTGTCCTACAGTCGGCCTCTCCCCTCCTGACGTGGCTGATAACAGATAGTAATAGATTGTATTCCCCTGTCCTACAGTCGGCCTCTCCCCTCCTGACACGGCTAATAACAGATAGTAATAGATTGTATTCCCCTGTCCTACAGTCGGCCTCTCCCCTCCTGACATGGCTCATAACAGATAGTAATAGATTGTATTCCCCTGTCCTACAGTCGGCCTCTCCTCTCCTGACATGGCTGATAACAGATAGTAATAGATTGTATTCCCCTGTCCTACAGTCGGCCTCTCCCCTCCTGACATGGCTGATAACAGATAGTAATAGATTGTATTCTCCTGTCCTACAGTCGGCCTCTCCCCTCCTGACGTGGCTGATAACAGATAGTAATAGATTGTATTCCCCTGTCCTACAGTCGGCCTCTCCCCTCCTGACGTGGCTGATAACAGATAGTAATAGATTGTATCCCCCTGTCCTACAGTCGGCCTCTCCCCTCCTGACATGGCTGATCACAGATAGTAATAGATTGTATTCCCCTGTCCTACAGTCGGCCTCTCCCCTCCTGACATGGCTGATAACAGATAGTAATAGATTGTATTCCCCTGTCCTAAAGTCGGCCTCTCCTCTCCTGACATGGCTGATAACAGATACTAATAGATTGTATTCCCCTGTCCTACAGTCGGCCTCTCCCCTCCTGACGTGGCTGATAACAGATAGTAATAGATTGTATTCCCCTGTCCTACAGTCGGCCTCTCCCCTCCTGACATGGCTGATAACAGATAGTAATAGATTGTATTCCCCTGTCCTACAGTCGGCCTCTCCTCTCCTGACATGGCTGATAACAGATAGTAATAGATTGTATTCCCCTGTCCTACAGTCGGCCTCTCCTCTCCTGACGTGGCTGATAACAGATAGTAATAGATTGTATTCCCCTGTCCTACAGTCGGCCTCTCCCCTCCTGACATGGCTGATAACAGATAGTAATAGATTGTATTCCCCTGTCCTACAGTCGGCCTCTCCCCTCCTGACATGGCTGATAACAGATAGTAATAGATTGTATTCCCCTGTCCTACAGTCGGCCTCTCCTGACATGGCTGATAACAGATAGTAATAGATTGTATTCCCCTGTCCTACAGTCGGCCTCTCCCCTCCTGATGTGGCTGATAACAGATAGTAATAGATTGTATTCCCCTGTCCTACAGTCGGCCTCTCCTCTCCTGACGTGGCTGATAACAGATAGTAATAGATTGTATTCCCCTGTCCTACAGTCGGCCTCTCACCTCCTGACGTGGCTGATAACAGATAGTAATAGATTGTATTCCCCTGTCCTACAGTCGGCCTCTCCCCTCCTGACACGGCTGATAACAGATAGTAATAGATTGTATTCCCCTGTCCTACAGTCGGCCTCTCCCCTCCTGACATGGCTGATAACAGATAGTAATAGATTGTATTCCCCTGTCCTACAGTCGGCCTCTCCTCTCCTGACATGGCTGATAACAGATAGTAATAGATTGTATTCCCCTGTCCTACAGTCGGCCTCTCCTCTCCTGACATGGCTGATAACAGATAGTAATAGATTGTATTCCCCTGTCCTACAGTCGGCCTCTCCCCTCCTGACACGGCTGATAACAGATAGTAATAGATTGTAGTCACCTGTCCTACAGTCGGCCTCTCCTCTCCTGACGTGGCTGATAACAGATAGTAATAGATTGTATTCCCCTGTCCTACAGTCGGCCTCTCCCCTCCTGATGTGGCTGATAACAGATAGTAATAGATTGTATTCCCTGTACTACAGTCGGCCTCTCCTCTCCTGACGTGGCTGATAACAGATAGTAATAGATTGTATTCACCTGTCCTACAGTCGGCCTCTCCTGACATGGCTGATAACAGATAGTAATAGATTGTATTCCTCTGTCCTACAGTCGGCCTCTCCCCTCCTGACATGGCTGATAACAGATAGTAATAGATTGTAGTCACCTGTCCTACAGTCGGCCTCTCCTGACATGGCTGATAACAGATAGTAATAGATTGTATTCCCCTGTCCTACAGTCGGCCTCTCCCCTCCTGACATGGCTGATAACAGATAGTAATAGATTGTATTCCCCTGTCCTACAGTCGGCCTCTCCTGACATGGCTGATAACAGATAGCAATAGATTGTATTCCCCTGTCCTACAGTCGGCCTCTCCCCTCCTGATGTGGCTGATAACAGATAGTAATAGATTGTATTCCCCTGTCCTACAGTCGGCCTCTCCTCTCCTGACGTGGCTGATAACAGATAATAATAGATTGTATTCCCCTGTCCTACAGTCGGCCTCTCCCCTCCTGACGTGGCTGATAACAGATAGTAATAGATTGTATTCCCCTGTCCTACAGTCGGCCTCTCCCCTCCTGACACGGCTAATAACAGATAGTAATAGATTGTATTCCCCTGTCCTACAGTCGGCCTCTCCCCTCCTGACATGGCTCATAACAGATAGTAATAGATTGTATTCCCCTGTCCTACAGTCGGCCTCTCCCCTCCTGACATGGCTGATAACAGATAGTAATATATTGTATTCCCCTGTCCTACAGTCGGCCTCTCCTCTCCTGACGTGGCTGATAACAGATAGTAATAGATTGTATTCCCCTGTCCTACAGTCGGCCTCTCCTCTCCTGACGTGGCTGATAACAGATAGTAATAGATTGTATTCCCCTGTCCTACAGTCGGCCTCTCCTCTCCTGACATGGCTGATAACAGATAGTAATAGATTGTATTCTCCTGTCCTACAGTCGGCCTCTCCTGACATGGCTGATAACAGATAGTAATAGATTGTATTCCCCTGTCCTACAGTCGGCCTCTCCCCTCCTGACATGGCTGATAACAGATAGTAATAGATTGTATTCCCCTGTCCTACAGTCGGCCTCTCCTCTCCTGACATGGCTGATAACAGATAGTAATAGATTGTATTCCCCTGTCCTACAGTCGGCCTCTCCTCTCCTGACGTGGCTGATAACAGATAGTAATAGATTGTATTCCCCTGTCCTACAGTCGGCCTCTCCTCTCCTGACGTGGCTGATAACAGATAGTAATAGATTGTATTCCCCTGTCCTACAGTCGGCCTCTCCTCTCCTGACATGGCTGATAACAGATAGTAATAGATTGTATTCCCCTGTCCTACAGTCGGCCTCTCCTCTCCTGACGTGGCTGATAACAGATAGTAATAGATTGTATTCCCCTGTCCTACAGTCGGCCTCTCACCTCCTGACGTGGCTGATAACAGATAGTAATAGATTGTATTCCCCTGTCCTACAGTCGGCCTCTCCCCTCCTGACACGGCTGATAACAGATAGTAATAGATTGTATTCCCCTGTCCTACAGTCGGCCTCTCCCCTCCTGACATGGCTGATAACAGATAGTAATAGATTGTATTCCCCTGTCCTACAGTCGGCCTCTCCTCTCCTGACATGGCTGATAACAGATAGTAATAGATTGTATTCCCCTGTCCTACAGTCGGCCTCTCCTCTCCTGACATGGCTGATAACAGATAGTAATAGATTGTATTCCCCTGTCCTACAGTCGGCCTCTCCCCTCCTGACACGGCTGATAACAGATAGTAATAGATTGTAGTCACCTGTCCTACAGTCGGCCTCTCCTCTCCTGACGTGGCTGATAACAGATAGTAATAGATTGTATTCCCCTGTCCTACAGTCGGCCTCTCCCCTCCTGATGTGGCTGATAACAGATAGTAATAGATTGTATTCCCTGTACTACAGTCGGCCTCTCCTCTCCTGACGTGGCTGATAACAGATAGTAATAGATTGTATTCACCTGTCCTACAGTCAGCCTCTCCTGACATGGCTGATAACAGATAGTAATAGATTGTATTCCTCTGTCCTACAGTCGGCCTCTCCCCTCCTGACATGGCTGATAACAGATAGTAATAGATTGTAGTCACCTGTCCTACAGTCGGCCTCTCCTGACATGGCTGATAACAGATAGTAATAGATTGTATTCCCCTGTCCTACAGTCGGCCTCTCCCCTCCTGACATGGCTGATAACAGATAGTAATAGATTGTATTCCCCTGTCCTACAGTCGGCCTCTCCTGACATGGCTGATAACAGATAGCAATAGATTGTATTCCCCTGTCCTACAGTCGGCCTCTCCCCTCCTGATGTGGCTGATAACAGATAGTAATAGATTGTATTCCCCTGTCCTACAGTCGGCCTCTCCTCTCCTGACGTGGCTGATAACAGATAATAATAGATTGTATTCCCCTGTCCTACAGTCGGCCTCTCCCCTCCTGACGTGGCTGATAACAGATAGTAATAGATTGTATTCCCCTGTCCTACAGTCGGCCTCTCCCCTCCTGACACGGCTAATAACAGATAGTAATAGATTGTATTCCCCTGTCCTACAGTCGGCCTCTCCCCTCCTGACATGGCTGATAACAGATAGTAATAGATTGTATTCCCCTGTCCTACAGTCGGCCTCTCCCCTCCTGACATGGCTGATAACAGATAGTAATAGATTGTATTCCCCTGTCCTACAGTCGGCCTCTCCCCTCCTGACATGGCTCATAACAGATAGTAATAGATTGTATTCCCCTGTCCTACAGTCGGCCTCTCCTCTCCTGACATGGCTGATAACAGATAGTAATAGATTGTATTCCCCTGTCCTACAGTCGGCCTCTCCCCTCCTGACATGGCTGATAACAGATAGTAATATATTGTATTCCCCTGTCCTACAGTCGGCCTCTCCTCTCCTGACGTGGCTGATAACAGATAGTAATAGATTGTATTCCCCTGTCCTACAGTCGGCCTCTCCTCTCCTGACATGGCTGATAACAGATAGTAATAGATTGTATTCTCCTGTCCTACAGTCGGCCTCTCCTGACATGGCTGATAACAGATAGTAATAGATTGTATTCCCCTGTCCTACAGTCGGCCTCTCCCCTCCTGACATGGCTGATAACAGATAGTAATAGATTGTATTCCCCTGTCCTACAGTCGGCCTCTCCTCTCCTGACATGGCTGATAACAGATAGTAATAGATTGTATTCCCCTGTCCTACAGTCGGCCTCTCCCCTCCTGACATGGCTGATAACAGATAGTAATAGATTGTATTCCCCTGTCCTACAGTCGGCCTCTCCCCTCCTGACATGGCTGATAACAGATAGTAATAGATTGTATTCTCCTGTCCTACAGTCGGCCTCTCCTCTCCTGACATGGCTGATAACAGATAGTAATAGATTGTATTCCCCTGTCCTACAGTCGGCCTCTCCTCTCCTGACATGGCTGATAACAGAGAGTAATAGATTGTATTCCCCTCTCCTACAGTCGGCCTCTCCCCTCCTGACGTGGCTGATAACAGATAGTAATAGATTGTATTCCCCTGTCCTACAGTCGGCCTCTCCCCTCCTGACGTGGCTGATAACAGATAGTAATAGATTGTATTCCCCTGTCCTACAGTCGGCCTCTCCCCTCCTGACATGGCTGATAACAGATAGTAATAGATTGTATTCCCCTGTCCTACAGTCGGCCTCTCCTGACATGGCTGATAACAGATAGTAATATATTGTATTCCCCTGTCCTACAGTCGGCCTCTCCTCTCCTGACGTGGCTGATAACAGATAGTAATAGATTGTATTCCCCTGTCCTACAGTCGGCCTCTCCCCTCCTGACGTGGCTGATAACAGATAGTAATAGATTGTATTCCCCTGTCCTACAGTCGGCCTCTCCTCTCCTGACATGGCTGATAACAGATAGTAATAGATTGTATTCCCCTGTCCTACAGTCGGCCTCTCCTCTCTGACACGGCTGATAACAGATAGTAATAGATTGTATTCCCCTGTCCTACAGTCGGCCTCTCCCCTCCTGACATGGCTGATAACAGATAGTAATAGATTGTAGTCACCTGTCCTACAGTCGGCCTCTCCCCTCCTGACATGGCCGATAACAGATAGTAATAGATTGTATTCCCCTGTCCTACAGTCGGCCTCTCCTCTCCTGACATGGCTGATAACAGGTAGTAATAGATTGTAGTCACCTGTCCTACAGTCGGCCTCTCCTGACGTGGCTGATAACAGATAGTAATAGATTGTATTCCCCTGTCCTACAGTCGGCCTCTCCTGACATGACTGATAACAGATAGTAATAGATTGTATTCCCCTGTCCTACAGTCGGCCTCTCCTCTCCTGACATGGCTGATAACAGATAGTAATAGACTGTATTCCCCTGTCCTACAGTCGGCCTCTCCCCTCCTGACATGGCTGATAACAGATAGTAATAGATTGTATTCCCCTGTCCTACAGTCGGCCTCTCCCCTCCTGACGTGGCTGATAACAGATAGTAATAGATTGTATTCCCCTGTCCTACAGTCGGCCTCTCCTGACATGGCTGATAACAGATAGTAATAGATTGTATTCCCCTGTCCTACAGTCGGCCTCTCCTCTCCTGACATGGCTGATAACAGATAGTAATAGATTGTATTCCCCTGTCCTACAGTCGGCCTCTCCCCTCCTGACATGACTGATAACAGATAGTAATAGATTGTATTCCCCTGTCCTACAGTCGGCCTCTCCCCTCCTGACGTGGCTGATAACAGATAGTAATAGATTGTATTCCCCTGTCCTACAGTCGGCCTCTCTCCTCCTGACATGGCTGATAACAGATAGTAATAGATTGTATTCCCCTGTCCTACAGTCGGCCTCTCCCCTCCTGACGTGGCTGATAACAGATAGTAATAGATTGTATTCCCCTGTCCTACAGTCGGCCTCTCCTCTCCTGACATGGCTGATAACAGATAGTAATAGATTGTATTCCCCTGTCCTACAGTCGGCCTCTCCCCTCCTGACGTGGCTGATAACAGATAGTAATAGATTGTATTCCCCTGTCCTACAGTCGGCCTCTCTCCTCCTGACATGGCTGATAACAGATAGTAATAGATTGTATTCCCCTGTCCTACAGTCGGCCTCTCCCCTCCTGACGTGGCTGATAACAGATAGTAATAGATTGTATTCCCCTGTCCTACAGTCGGCCTCTCCTCTCCTGACATGGCTGATAACAGATAGTAATAGATTGTATTCCCCTGTCCTACAGTCGGCCTCTCCTCTCCTGACGTGGCTGATAACAGACAGTAATAGATTGTATTCCCCTGTCCTACAGTCGGCCTCTCTCCTCTCCTGACATGGCTGATAACAGATAGTAATAGATTGTATTCCCCTGTCCTACAGTCGGCCTCTCCCCTCCTGACATGGCTGATAACAGATAGTAATAGATTGTATTCCCCTGTCCTACAGTCGGCCTCTCCCCTCCTGACATGGCTGATAACAGATAGTAATAGATTGTATTCCCCTGTCCTACAGTCGGCCTCTCCTCTCCTGACGTGGCTGATAACAGATACTAATAGATTGTATTCCCCTGTCCTACAGTCGGCCTCTCCCCTCCTGACATGGCTGATAACAGATAGTAATAGATTGTATTCCCCTGTCCTACAGTCGGCCTCTCCCCTCCTGACATGGCTGATAACAGATAGTAATAGATTGTATTCCCCTGTCCTACAGTCGGCCTCTCCCCTCCTGACATGGCTGATAACAGATAGTAATAGATTGTATTCCCCTGTCCTACAGTCGGCCTCTCCTGACATGGCTGATAACAGATAGTAATAGATTGTATTCCCCTGTCCTACAGTCGGCCTCTCCTCTCCTGACATGGCTGATAACAGATAGTAATAGATTGTATTCCCCTGTCCTACAGTCGGCCTCTCCCCTCCTGACATGCCTGATAACAGATAGTAATAGATTGTATTCCCCATCCTACAGTCGGCCTCTCAGAAAGTTGGAGAATCCCAGTTTAGAATTAATTTTCCATATATACAGAGGTAAAGGTGACCCCAGAAAAAAAACAGGTGATGATGAGGACCCTACAAGAAGCTTCTATACATTCCTCACGCCCTAGGAGACCTACAGGAGATGACGAGGACCTTACAAGGAGCTTCTTCTATACATTTCTATAGATGCGGAGCCCCTAGCGAGCTCTTACATCTCAGTGCACATCCATATAAAAGGTGCATTTGACTACATGGAAATAAGGAGCGCTCCACTGATACATTGTTACATTGTTTCCTCATTCCCAAGGTGAGTCGACATCCCACAAAACACCCTAAAAAAATCCTCTCATTAGACGCCCGTCTCCTTTCATGGCTCGGAGCCAGGAGATAATGATGAGACGACTTATTAGGGACAACTAATTTTTTTTTGTTCCCGTCGTCTCTGGGGCTTCTGGGGATTTTTTGAGACGTTGTTGACACGGTTCTCCTGAGCGCGTGTCATCTCGTCGTCTCGATTTCATGCATAAGCAGTGGGATGCATCTCTTTATTGGCCGCAGCCATTCTGCCTTCGCTTGCATTGAATTTATCATTATCTTCTTGCACTTGTAACATTTCATCTATTCCTGCCTGGGATTTTTTTTTTTTTCGCGAGCCCGTTGCGCCCACTTTATGGTTTATACATGATGTGGCTTCTCTTTGAAGCTCGACGGTTTGAGAGATGCCCTCGTCAGGAGAAGTGCCTTTCACCAATTTAACATGCTGAGGGCCCCAAGCTCCAACATCTCAATCGAAAGGGGGTCACCGGGTGGCACCGGCGAGTGTCAGCAAGTGCTGTTTAATTGCCAATCTAGGTTTCTCCACGGTGTTTAAAGTATAATGACCCTTCACTTAATTCTGAGAATCCCTGGCCCTGGCGCTGCATTGAATGAATATCAAAGGCTACGACAGAACAGGGTGCAGCGCCTGCATTCCCATAACTGTCATATGTCTAATGGACCTGTACTTGTGTCAGCCCATTATCACAATAATCTATTTAATTTGCTGTATACTCTTTTTAACTAGACACCTTTCATTCCGCCAAGTTTGGATGTCAGCCCAAAAAGGAGGGAAAAAAAAGAATCCCAAGGTGTCCCACGCTCGCTAATAATAATCCTACCAGCAACATACCTCCGCTGCTCGATGCATTAACCCTGCCGCTGCCGGCAGACGATAACATCTACTAGCCCTATAGAGTCTAAAAAGGTACTAAAGAGTTCATAGAGGTTCTACAGAGTCCATATAGGTCCTACAGAGCCCATACAGGCTATGAAGAGTCCATGCATCCTAGAGAAATCATACATGTCCTAGAGAGTTCATAAAAGCCCTACAGAGTCCATACAGGTCCTAGAGAGTTCATAAAAGCCCTACAGAGTCCATACAGGTCCTAGAGAGTTCATAAAGGCCCTACAGAGTCCATACAGGTACTAGAGAGTCCATACAGGTCCTACAGAGCCCATAAAGATTCTGAAGAGTCTATGCAGGTCCTATAGAAATCATACAGGTCCTAGAGAGTTCATAAAAGCCCTACGGTCCATACAGGTCCTAAAGAGTCCATACAGGTACTAGAGAGTTCATACAGGTACTAGAGAGTTCATACAGGTCCTACAGGGTCCATACAGCTTTCACAGATTCCATAGGTCTTACAGAGCCCATAAAGGTCCTAAACAGTCCATACAGGTACTAGAGAGTTCATACAGGTCCTACAGAGTCCATACAGGTACTAGAGAGTTCATACAGGTCCTACAGAGTTCATACAGGTCCTACAGAGTTCATACAGGTCCTACAGGGTCCATACAGGTCCCACTGAGTACATACAGGTTCTACAGAGTCTATACAGGTCCTACACAGTATATATAGATTATATTATATTTATATATCTTACACATATTGGTCTGATCAGGTCACTTCCATCCATGGTTAGTGATGTTTGGTACAATGAGTAATATATGTCACAATATCCAGAAAATGGCAATGCTCTGGGCCCCTCAACAAAGATCATGGGCCCCTGAACCATTACCCTAATGGTGAGTCAACCCCGCCAGTGCGGATACTAAACAGACCCATAACCCCTGCCATACCTTATGACGGCACTAAGGGCAATTCCACCCCATATATTATTAGCCCTGGTTTTATAGGACATTTTGTACATTTTTACATCACTGGGATATACGCACTTGTAAATGATAAGAAAGGGCGACTGAAATATTGTGCAAAAACCAGTCAATGAGGGGAAAACATTTGGGCTGAACAGACATTTTGCAGCAGTTGAATCCACAGAACTAGAATAAACTGCAACTACGCTGCAACAAAGTATCAAAGAAATAGTAAATACAGGTCACATGACTCGACATGGGGCGCAACAAAACTGTGTGTAGCCCGGTCTTAGCCACGATCAGTCGGTACAAATCTTATACGACCTCTGACCTTTACTCACCACTTTAATCTTTGCCCTAAGCCATTGATAGTGACACATAAAGAGTCTGAATATCCGTAGACTATTCTTATCCGGCAGATACGGCCATTATCACACCCTGTATAAATCAAGGCTCCCGGGAATGGGCTAATAATTCCGAGGATGTAACATTGTAACATTGTATCACACATCAGAATTCACATGGTCACATATGGCTGATTAGTCTCTTCTATATGTGAAAACCCCATTTTTACATAAAACCGGATTTTTTTTTCCTAGCACGTGTAGGACATATCTCACCGGGGTATTGACCACCACTGGGTATTATTGGCACATTGTGATATATAATAATATCTTCTACATACAAATAATTCCAACAAGGATGATGCAATAATGTAACAAATTAATCTGATCTAATAATACAATATATTCTACATATCAGACCAGCTCTCAGGAGGGCGATGCCGCCATATAACTGTTTATACACCTTCCTGGTGAAACGTATTGTCTGAATAAAGCTATAGACGGACCCCAGGACTGAATCACATCAGAAATATGAGGCGGACTACACAATGACCTGGACTGAAAGGATTCTGACATTTTCTGCAATTTTTGAGATGGTAAAATGTAATTATTATGCATGAGGTCTGCGGAGTGTAGTACACCTTATAACCTGAAGGTGTCACTGCTGGGGAGATCAGGCATATCGTCCAATTATAAAGCATGTCTAATTCCGTCTTATCTAGGACATTGTAAATCTACAAATGTATCAGAAACATGTAACATAATATATAAGATATGGCAGCAACGTGGGTAATAGTATTGGGGTACAGAGGTTGCATTGGGTCCCTAATAACTGGGGGCCCATAGTTAGGACCAGGATGAAAATGTGTGCTCACCTTGACATGGAAGCATTGACTGTAAGAGCTGTGGGGTAGGGATGTCGGAAGCCCCCTGTTGTGATTGGGTACACCGGCTGACCTTGCCTTGGAAGGAAGAAAAAAAAAAAAAAAAAGTGAAGAAATTGAATATAATAGGAAAAAATAAATAAATTAAATTCCTGCATTCTCATTTAATCAAGACAAAAATCTTGGGGATTGTTCGTCGCAGATCAAAGCCGACAATATGACTGCCATAAATTTGATACGGGCGGCTAATTAAATTTTCTAACCTCGGCTTGTGTCAATATCGGGCCCCTCTCCGGCTGGAACGAGGTGTTTTGTTGTGATAATTAAAGGCGAAGCCTCGGCCTCTTTAATGGAGCCATCACACTAATTGAGGGCTACGCAGGCAAAGAAAATAATAATGAATGGAAATTTATACCAAAATAAAGTGCAGGGAATCAAAGGCGTTCGGCGGCGCTCGGGGTCCCTTCCGCTATTTAGATCTTGGTGAGAAAACATTAAATTAACAGATCTTAATTTGTAGCCTTTTGTCACGTTAATGAGAGTTGACAAGATTTACCGGGGGAGAGTCCCCAAATACTATTGTGGGCAACCAATCGGCAGTCACCGCTCCTTACAATAATTAATTATTACAACGACTTGCACTGGGGGAGATCTGGAGAAAGAGAAAGTCGTTTCTGAATAAATTATTGGTCCCTTAACTGCAAGAAGACAGAGACTGCGTAATGACTGCGAGGAATGGGCGGGGGAGGGGGCGAGGGGATTTATTTTCTTGTCATATTTTGGCAACCTGTTCCATCTACGCTCTTATTAATTCCAACACATGGGAAGGGGGGAGGGGAGGGGTCCCCAATAGGCACAACATTCTGCAGGTTCACGCCATTCGTCAGGTATGGGGGGGCGGCACATACCCCAGAAATGGCCAGAACATACAATAAGCTCCTTACATTTATTGCATACATCGTATATAGAAAGGATGGTATATAGGGCCACTGCATGCTCAGCGAGGGCAACCCAGATATAGCCGTGCGTTACATGTCTAGATATAGGGAACACAGTATACAAGGCAGTATATACTAAAGGCTCTATACGTCTAATAACAGCATCAGATACAGAAAGGGCCAAGACATACAATAAACCCTGCACATCTACTGCCTTCATCAGATGTAGAAAAGATGGTATATAGGGCCAGCAAATACAGGGGACCCCAGATAGGGCCAGCACATATAGGAGAAGGGACCCCAGATAGGGCCAGCACATACAGGAGACCCCAGATAGGGCCAGCACATATAGGAGAAGGGACCCCAGATAGGGCCAGCACATACAGGGGACCCCAGATAGGGCCAGCACATACAGGGGACCCCAGATAGGGCCAGCATATACAGGGGACCCCAGATAGGGCCAGCACATACAGGAGAAGGGACCCCAGATAGGGCCAGCATATACAGGAGAAGGGACCCCAGATAGGGCCAGCATATACAGGGGACCCCAGATAGGGCCAGCACATACAGGGGACCCCAGATAGGGCCAGCACATACAGGGGACCCCAGATAGGGCCAACATATACAGGGGACCCCAGATAGGGCCAACATATACAGGGGACCCCAGATAGGGCCAGCACATACAGGGGACCCCAGATAGGGCCAGCACATACAGGGGACCCCAGATAGGGCCAACATATACAGGAGAAGGGACCCCAGATAGGGCCAGCATATACAGGAGAAGGGACCCCAGATAGGGCCAACATATACAGGGGACCCCAGATAGGGCCAGCATATACAGGGGACCCCAGATAGGGCCAGCACATATAGGAGAAGGGACCCCAGATAGGGCCAGCACATACAGGGGACCCCAGATAGGGCCAACATATACAGGGGACCCCAGATAGGGCCAACATATACAGGGGAAGGGACCCCAGATAGGGTCAGCACATACAGGAGAAGGGACCCCAGATAGGGCCAGCACATACAGGAGAAGGGACCCCAGATAGGGCCAGCACATACAGGGGACCCCAGATAGGGCCAACATATACAGGGGACCCCAGATAGGGCCAGCACATATAGGAGAAGGGACCCCAGATAGGGCCAGCACATACAGGGGACCCCAGATAGGGTCAGCACATACAGAGGACCCCAGATAGGGCCAGCACATATAGGAGAAGGGACCCCAGATAGGGCCAGCACATACAGTGGAAGGGACCCCAGATAGGGCCAGCACATACAGGGGACCCCAGATAGGGCCAACATATACAGGGGACCCCAGATAGGGCCAGCATATACAGGGGACCCCAGATAGGGCCAGCACATATAGGAGAAGGGACCCCAGATAGGGCCAGCACATACAGGGGACCCCAGATAGGGCCAACATATACAGGGGACCCCAGATAGGGCCAACATATACAGGAGAAGGGACCCCAGATAGGGCCAGCACATACAGGGGACCCCAGATAGGGCCAACATATACAGGGGACCCCAGATAGGGCCAGCACATATAGGAGAAGGGACCCCAGATAGGGCCAGCACATACAGGGGACCCCAGATAGGGTCAGCACATACAGAGGACCCCAGATAGGGCCAGCACATATAGGAGAAGGGACCCCAGATAGGGCCAGCACATACAGTGGAAGGGACCCCAGATAGGGCCAGCATATACAGGGGACCCCAGATAGGGCCAACATATACAGGGGACCCCAGATAGGGCCAGCATATACAGGGGACCCCAGATAGGGCCAGCACATATAGGAGAAGGGACCCCAGATAGGGCCAGCACATACAGTGGAAGGGACCCCAGATAGGGCCAGCATATACAGGGGACCCCAGATAGGGCCAGCACATACAGGGGACCCCAGATAGGGCCAGCACATACAGGGGACCCCAGATAGGGCCAGCACATACAGGGGACCCCAGATAGGGCCAACATATACAGGGGAAGGGACCCCAGATAGGGCCAGCACATACAGGGGACCCCAGATAGGGCCAACATATACAGGGGACCCCAGATAGGGCCAACATATACAGGGGACCCCAGATAGGGCCAGCACATACAGGGGACCCCAGATAGGGCCAGCACATACAGGAGAAGGGACCCCAGATAGGGCCAGCACATACAGGGGACCCCAGATAGGGCCAGCATATACAGGGGACCCCAGATAGGGCCAGCACATATAGGAGAAGGGACCCCAGATAGGGCCAGCACATACAGGGGACCCCAGATAGGGTCAGCACATACAGAGGACCCCAGATAGGGCCAGCACATATAGGAGAAGGGACCCCAGATAGGGTCAGCATATACAGGGGACCCCAGATAGGGCCAGCATATACAGGGGAAGGGACCCCAGATAGGGTCAGCACATACAGGGGACCCCAGATAGGGCCAGCACATACAGGGGACCCCAGATAGGGCCAGCACATACAGGGGACCCCAGATAGGGCCAGCACATACAGGGGACCCCAGATAGGGCCAGCACATACAGGGGACCCCAGATAGGGCCAGCACATACAGGGGACCCCAGATAGGGCCAGCACATACAGGGGAAGGGACCCCAGATAGGGCCAACATATACAGAGGACCCCAGATAGGGCCAGCACATATAGGAGAAGGGACCCCAGATAGGGCCAGCACATACAGGGGACCCCAGATAGGGCCAGCACATACAGGGGACCCCAGATAGGGCCAACATATACAGGGGACCCCAGATAGGGCCAGCACATATAGGAGACCCCAGATAGGACCAGCACATATAGGAGACCCCAGATAGGGCCAGCACATACAGGGGACCCCAGATAGGGCCAGCATATACAGGGGACCCCAGATAGGGCCAGCACATACAGGGGACCCCAGATAGGGCCAGCACATATAGGAGAAGGGACCCCAGATAGGGCCAGCACATACAGGGGACCCCAGATAGGGCCAGCATATACAGGGGACCCCAGATAGGGCCAGCACATACAGGAGAAGGGACCCCAGATAGGGCCAGCATATACAGGGGACCCCAGATAGGGCCAGCAAATACAGGGGACCCCAGATAGGGCCAGCACATACAGGGGACCCCAGATAGGGCCAGCACATACAGGAGAAGGGACCCCAGATAGGGCCAGCATATACAGGGGACCCCAGATAGGGCCAGCACATACAGGGGACCCCAGATAGGGCCAACATATACAGGGGACCCCAGATAGGGCCAGCACATACAGGGGACCCCAGATAGGGCCAGCACATACAGGGGACCCCAGATAGGGCCAGCACATACAGGGGACCCCAGATAGGGCCAGCACATACAGGGGACCCCAGATAGGGCCAGCACATACAGGAGAAGGGACCCCAGATAGGGCCAGCATATACAGGGGACCCCAGATAGGGCCAGCACATACAGGGGACCCCAGATAGGGCCAACATATACAGGGGACCCCAGATAGGGCCAGCACATACAGGGGACCCCAGATAGGGCCAGCACATACAGGGGACCCCAGATAGGGCCAGCACATACAGGGGACCCCAGATAGGGCCAGCATATACAGGGGAAGGGACCCCAGATAGGGCCAGCACATACAGGGGACCCCAGATAGGGCCAGCATATATAGGAGAAGGGACCCCAGATAGGGCCAGCATATATAGGAGAAGGGACCCCAGATAGGGCCAGCACATATAGGAGAAGGGACCCCAGATAGGGCCAGCACATACAGGGGACCCCAGATAGGGCCAGCACATACAGGGGACCCCAGATAGGGCCAGCACATACAGGGGACCCCAGATAGGGCCAGCACATACAGGGGACCCCAGATAGGGCCAGCACATACAGGGGACCCCAGATAGGGCCAGCACATACCAAAGGCTCTGCAGGTCCATCACATTCATTATGTATAGGGATTATATAGAGGGAAAACACCCGAGACCCGAGGTTACCATATACAATAGGCTCTGCAGGTCTACTGCAATCACTGGATGCTATGTTATATAAGGCCACCATAAGGTACGTCCCATAGAACCACCATATGTGGGGTAGATACCGCAGACGTGTCCACCACACACGAGAAGCTCTGCAGGTCTGTGGCCGTCATCAGATATGGGGGTTCAGCTCTACTATAAGCTCTACCAGATCCGCCACATCAGATATTGTGAGCTCGGTAGTAGTTGTGGGGAGGGGTACCCGTCATAGACCCCATAGACCCCCCACACACACACACACGCCACCCCTGCCCCATCCCCCACACTGCATGCATCACATTCACTGCACAGGAAATGTAAAATAAGAAAAAAAAAAAAAGGTAAAAATACTGGAACTGCTTACTGTGGTACTAACCATCCGAGCGGATGGGGGATCTGTCCTACGGTGCCCGGTGATAAAGGGTAATAGGGTGATATGTCTGGAGGGTGAGGAGGCCGAGGGATTCCTGGGGACAGAAGAAAAGACTTAATAACACAGGAAATGAAGGAACGTTTCACAGATATTCTCATTTATTGTATATCGTAACATGTATGTGCCCAGAAAATGTGATACCATAATATGTCTGTAGGGGGCATCAGACAATATAAACCATAATAAGATAACACAGACCCTGGCATGGCTACAAGAGATTGAAATGGGCCTTATATTGCAGGGACAGAGGGGTTTGGGGTTCCCCTTTATGACGCTGGACCAATTCCTCACTAACCATGCAACTCTCTGGAGAGGGGGGTCCTGGAATCTGTAGCCCAACTGCAAAGGGGATGAAGCCGACCAGGGCTGGGCCCCCTCTCTCTCCGGGCCCCATAGTAGTTACATGAAAACGTCATCCATAGTGGCCTTAGGTGTCCCAGAATCCTTGAGAATGGCCCCACCTGGGTGTATACGCTGAGTGACAGAATATATCAGACAACTACTGAAGTAACAATCCCTAATATAATGATCCAGTCAGTCGTGTGCTCGATCCAGATCCCTTCCATAACATATTGAGGGATTACTAGTTCAGCAATTGCCCGGTGTATTCTGTAGGGAATTGCAGTAATCCTGCGCTAAACCACTACAAGTAACTGGAGCAGTGGGCAAATGTCCTGGAGTTGTAGCAGCCGAGATGTGGATGTTACAATGTATCAGCTGTAACCTGCCGTAATCTCTTTCCCTGTGAGGTCATTTCTCTGCCGTTCACCTTTTCCGAGATAATGCATGAATAAAACAGAGACAGCTGCGGGGAGAAGAGATGTAAAACAGGGAGGAGGGAGGAGACGGCTCGCCAAAACCATCAATAAATCATGGCCGCCAACACAAAAGACAGGTGGACGGCCGGAGCAGCGCTAAAAAGATCATTTATAAAAGTCTCCCGCTGAGACATGAACAGGGAATGGGTGGAGGACACATTAGACGCCTGCACCCCCCGCGCCTGGCCCTAAAAATGGGGAGATCCATAAGAAAGGGAAGAATTTCTTCCAAAATGAATCCCAAAAAGTAACATTGTATCATTTTCTCTGACACATAGTCAGGGATGGAGAACTCCCAGAATCCTCTATTATAGAGTGGGGGAGGGCACGGTGCAGGGGGTACAGGGAGATTTGCATCCTGTGCCTTCTAACAATCACATTTGGATACAGAAGTTTCCATCTTGCAACTTACAGGTATAAAATAACTACTAAAATGGCCAAATATTTTACTATTATCCCTCTGATCATGGAATCCCTATACTCTGACAACCAATAGTCTGTTATCCAACATAAATGGACGCCAGAACTCAGGTTGGGAATTTCCATATTTATCCACCAGGTCTGTCTCTGGAATCAAAAGCTGCCAGGGGGTGTAGTAGGAGGGGCACGAATCCCAATTAGCATAATAGACAATAATGGCACCGTACATAGGCAATCACACGTCACACAGGACAGAACCTACCTGTTTTGGGGTCCACATCCGCCTGTAAGTGTGGTGGGGGGTTCCCAGGTGTAAAGTGCTCATTACTGTAGGTGATAAGCGGTGTGAGAGGGTGGACATGATGAGGGTGTTGTACTACTGGCACTTTATTAGACTGCGGAGACACAAAGAGAAAAGATCATGAACACGAGTCTACAAAATAAGATGGCGTCCTAAGGCAGAAACAAGATGGCTCCTTACAGTAAATACAAAATGACGTCCTATAGAAAATACATGATGGCGTTCTATAGAAGATACAAGATGGCATCCTAAGGCGGAAACAAGATGGCTCCTTACAGTAAATACAAAATGACGTCCTATAGAAAATACATGATGGCGTTGTATAGAAGATACATGATGGCATCCTAAGGCGGAAACAAGATGGCGTCCTATAGCATTGACGTAGACGTTACTATTAAAGATCATTTCCACGTAGAAATTAGATAATAATAATAAAGAAAACACCCAACAAATATCTATAAGTATCTATAAGTATCTATAAGTCCATGCGTCGTCCCTTAATGTAGACTGGTTACAGATTCTATTTAGCTATTTTCTAGTTAATCTGTTTCTAAGAAAGCTGGGTGCGGACATCTCTCGGCTTCCTTAGCCATGTAAACATCCACGGTTATATGAACAAGGTGGATGTGTCGTTGCATGAATACACAGACAAACCATTCAGGAGTCTTGGAAAGGTGGGTGACCGCCTCAGGAAGCTGTAATGATGACCATATTGGCAGTCACCCAGCTCTGCAAGTAACAGATATAACTGAATAAGAGAAGAATGGAATTGTATTACTATGAGGATATATAGAAAGGAACAAAGACCAAGTCAATAGTCAGTATTTACACAATGTATCAAAAATGTATCCAGATACTCCGGCAGGTATCATCAACCCTGCCCATCTACTGCCCCCCTGTCTATCTACTGCCCCCCTGTCTATCTACTGCCCCCCTGTCTATCTACTGCCCCCCTGTCTATCTACTGCCCCCCTGTCTATCTACTGCCCCCCTGTCTATCTACTGCCCCCCTGTCTATCTACTGCCCCCCTGTCTATCTACTGCCCCCCTGTCTATCTACTGCCCCCACCTATCCACTGTCTCCCCTGCCCATCTACTGCCCCCCTGTCTATCTACTGCCCCCACCTATCCACAGTTTCTCCTGCCTATCTACTGTCCCCCCTACACACTGACTGTCTCCCCTGCCCACCTGCTGTCTCCCCTGCTTGTTTCCCAGTGTTAATATCCACCTGTTCCTTCACCCTCTGCTTACACACCATGGCCCCATTATATGACTATCCTCCAAAACCCTATACATTTCCAATGGAACTTTCTGGAGCATTTTCCGACACGTTGTGTAGATTGCAAGATTGTTGTCTAATTCATATCTCATATGGACGGACCGCAGTAAAAACACAAGGGTGTACAAAGTGTTAATAATGTTCAGGAAAAAAAACAACTTTAGTTTAGGATTTGTCTGAGATGATGGGGGTTGTAGTCTTCATTCAATGAACTTCCGATGACCTTTAATTATATAAATCTAAAATATTTTTCTTTATTTAAACTTTTTAATTTTTTTTTCCAAACATTTTCATAAATGTCCTTCTAGCCTGGGCTGCGCTCTACGTCCTTCCTGCTTCTTTTTGGAGGGCAGGAGCAGCGCCGGGCATCCATACGCCGGTCCCTTCGTCTCCGTGACAGGGCCCACCTCCTCTTCCCCCCTAGCAATTTTCTCCAGTGATGGCATAAAGGCATGGCATGCTGAGGCACGAGCCCCTCCACCCTCCTCTCTGACTCCCTCCGATTCACACCCTTTTGTGATGTAAGTCGGCGCAGCGGGGTACTCTGCCTTTAATAGCGTCCGAGGCCAGCCCCGCACAACCTCCGGATTTGTTAACGCGCACTGTACCTCGCTCCCGGAGTCAGCAGCCCCCTTTATACAGCCGGGATCTAAGGACCTGCCTTGTATATTCCCTGACATTGAGGAGATCTTGTTTCGCCCGCTATTCAGTTCTCAAAGACTTTTATCCCAAAAGTAAATGGCGGTGGCGGCGGCGAGCGCTGTGAATAGAGCGGCGAGGAGTCACAACATCCCCTCTCTGCACAGACGCCTCCCCATAAACATGGGGGCCTGCACGCCGGGGCCAGGTTCATGCTTTCATCCACAAAAACGCTGCACGGATTCCCGACATGGGAACCACTCAGACCGAAAATCCATATTCCCCAAGGTGGAATTGAGCCGGAGTTTTACAAGGCAGAACATTTAACCAGATTATGTGGCCGTCAGATAAAGACGCGCTGGTAGTAATGGCTGCACAGATCACAGCCCAGATAGCGCCTCATTTCCATAAGCAGCTTGTATTAATACCCAGGGACCGGCAGCAGCGCGACCTGACAAGAGTTAAATGCTTATTACATCACGTTTCCCTTGTTCCCCTCCACAATCCGAGACAAGGCTTCTGCCCGTTAAGGTTTCTCTTGTTTCCTTGAGACGTCTTAAAAACCTCACCAGCTCTTGTCAATGGCGCCGGCTAATACCTACAATGGGTGTCATTGTCCGCGGCTGCAGAGCTGGGCAACTAAGGGTTACAGAAATGACATCTTTTAATCCAATTATTATCATTTTAATAAAACATATATGTAGGGGATGTCGGGGTGCCTGCAAAAAATGGGAGGCGGGGAACGAGGCCTGTGACATCATAATACAAAATAATAAAAAACACTGAAACAGAATAAAATAATAATAATAAATATTATAAATCCTTATAATTATTAAATAATAATAGAGAAATATCATTAACACATAAAATAATGAAAAGTTGGGGAAAATATTATACAGCAGGTGAAATGCTAAAAATAACAATATATATAATGTATATAATAATGAATAATACCACATTATATAATATAAGTAATAGTAATAGAGAGGAGCAGTCGGGGCCAGCCTGCGGTGATTCGGGCCCCGGCACCATCCTGTATCGTGCTCATCGTTCCGCCATTACAGTCTTTACTTTCCAGTCCTTCTAATCAGTGGTAAAAGGCAATTAGCAACATGAATGAATTAGATCAGCGGCGCCCACTAGAGGATCCACGAAGAATGTCTGATAGTGTAAGCAGCGAGTGTGTGCTGCTCTAGTACCTGGCGTCCAGTATGTTGGTGCATGGTCATGTGACCCGGCTGTCTAGGTTCAGCTATCGTGACCCTGTAGTCAGTTTATGGGGAGGGTCTGTTAATAACGGGGTCATACGATATTACAAAAACATACAATACGAGGAAGGGCAAAAGTTTCAGCTTTGTAGGGCCACATCTGCAATGTTTGGTTCAGACCATGCTGATGACATCACCAGCCTTTATATGTATGAGCTGGAGGGGACATAATGAGAGCGACCTAATAGGGCTAATAGTAACAATGGGGCTTATAAGGCTCTGTATCGCACAGAGGGGGTAAACAGGGGGCGGTCACATATACACAAGTATCTACAAGTCCTGTGTCCAGCTTTATAAATTGATACATTGTATGACAGGTGGAAACAAAGACACAATTCACATCCAGACTATTATTCATGCTTTGTGGATCCAGAAGAAGCAGAAGGAAGAGACCAATGCAAAAGAGGGAAATCAAACTGGTGGGGTATATTATAGGCAATGCTAATATATAATGTCTAATCCCGGGTAGTTGTGCGGCTCACGATGGATTTCCTTGAGCCTATACGGCGCCAGTCATCTATTGTGAGCGGAAAGTTCTGGCAACTAGTTAAGTCTATGGAAGATTTCATTACAAGGCCACCAAGTGAGTCGAAGAAGTCCAAAACCTACAATGTATTACCCAGAAAGTGTCACTAACCGTGTAGCCATAGCCCACAAGCTGCCACACATCATATAGACATTATATATATAATGGATGCTGATATACAGGATGACGTAGTCACCTGTGTATATTATATAATGAATATATTGCTGGTGATGGATATCTGCACATATAGCGAATACAAACCCTGTGATAGACTTTTATCATATAGGGTGGAAATATCTTGTTCCAGAGATTTACAGAATTGGGGACAGTAATGGGGTCAGACATCACCCCTGCTGCATCAACAGGGCTAGAATCTGGGACTCAGGCCCCACACGATGGCTCTCCAGCCCTGGCTGTTGTCACTGCTATGACGGTGGATGAAGGGACCGGGCTCTTACATGTAGCACACATATATCACATATAATACCGCTAACCTGTAATCTGTCCATAAGAAGAGGATCGGGCAGCGCTGATGTCTATGACTGTCATACAGGATCTTCTAGACAAAGCAAATGGCTGGGACTCACGAGAAGTGACGCCCCAAAACACACAGGGGTGCACACAAGCATGTCAGGTTTTCACACTGACATATGTGTCGCCCCACCCATAACATAACCATAACATACTTACCTACCGGCCATGATGTAATCCATCTGAACCCATAACTGCACATATATAAGCAGCGGCAGGGCCTGTATAGATCATACATGACCCAACTACGCAGCCTGTATCACCCACATGGGGCACAGTATATTACGTATCAACCAACAGGACATCTTATACATAGGGGAATAGAGATATA
The DNA here is from genome assembly GCA_947044405.1 of Leptodactylus fallax. Lineage (NCBI taxonomy): Eukaryota > Metazoa > Chordata > Amphibia > Anura > Leptodactylidae > Leptodactylus > Leptodactylus fallax. Next base: position 2,669,318 of record CAMRHE010000281.1, on the reverse strand, counting down.
TACTATACAGTCCATATAATGCCCATGTGGTGCTGTGTCCCTACATACAGTCCATCTACTCCTGGGCAAGGGCCATGGAGTGCCATACCCCTATATACAGACTGCATGATGACCCTGGAGTGCTGTAATCCTATATATTACTTGTCCAATGTCTCAATAAAGCCAAGCCCCTATATACAACCTGTACAACACCCTTATGATGGTGAACTCTTATATATAACCTGTATATGGCATGTAAATAATGCGCTGTCCCCTATATAGCATATAAGGAGTATATAAGACAGAGGTATACGCGATATGACCCTTCACCTCTGCTCCGAAACCGCCATAAAACCAAAGGCCTATAATGACCGCTAAGATACTCAGGTAATAAGAAGCCCCTTCCCCCGCATGTGACCGGACCCTCAGCTACTATAAAGCCCCTATAGGCCACCCTACAATCTACAGAGCCCTCAGAATGGAGTGCTAGCTCTTCAGCCTACCCATTGTCCTCTCTATGATACTCTCAGACAACTGGACCACGCAATGACCAAGTCCACGCTCATGGTAGGGTCAGCCCGGGGCAAAGCCAGGATAGTACCTGCATCCCCTCTGACAACTGGAAGATCCCCCTCATGTGCTCTGCATATGAACTTTATAGGGAGAGTTCACAGAGAGGCGCCCATGTCCTAATAATATCCAGGCTCCTATATGGTGATATCCTGGGGACGATCTATGGATCGTACCCCCAATCAGTCCAACATCAAGTCTCGCATATATCTCCGTATAAGACGTGGTAATAGCAGGTTTACAATATGAACGGGGGGTGGCGGGATCTGTGGCCATTCACTTACAGAAGTTTGGTATTTACATTCATGTAATACTATTATTCCGACCCCCCATATATGTACGGTACATTATGTCATCGCTTGAAATCACCTGCCTGACAGATGGCGAACGGTATATGACAGCGACAAAGACGGTACAATGTATAGAAGTGCAAGATAGAAAATAGAGAAATAGGCATGTCGGTAGATATGATATAGGAGAAAGAAAAAGAAAGAAAGAAAGAAAGAAAGAAAGAAAGAAAGAAAGAAAGAAAGAAAGAAAGAAAGAAAGAAAGAGCTGTCATATACATAGATAAGCCAACAGATAAAAAAAATAGACAAACACAATAACATAGATATGACATAAGTAGATAGATAGATAGATATGAGATAGATAGATATGAGATAGATAGATATGAGATAGATATGAGATAGATAGATATGAGATAGATAGATAGATATGAGATAGATAGATAGATAGATAGATATGAGATAGATAGATATGAGATAGATAGATAGATAGATATGAGATAGATAGATAGATAGATAGGAGATAGATAGATATGAGATAGATAGATAGATATGAGATAGATAGATATGAGATAGATAAATAGATATGAGATAGATATGAGATAGATAGATAGATAGATAGATAGATAGGAGATAGATAGATAGATAGATAGATAGATAGATAGATATGAGATAGATAGATAGATAGATAGATATGAGATAGATATGAGATAGATAGATAGATAGATATGAGATAGATAGATAGATAGGAGATAGATAGATAGATAGATATGAGATAGATAGATAGATATGGGATAGATAGATATGAGATAGATAGATATGAGATAGATAGATAGATAGATAGATATGAGATAGATAGATAGATAGATAGATAGATATGAGATAGATAGATATGAGATAGATAGATAGATAGATATGAGATAGATAGATATGAGATAGATAGATATGAGATAGATAGATAGATATGAGATAGATAGATATGGGATAGATAGATAGATAGATAGATAGATAGATAGATAGATAGATATGAGATAGATAGATAAATATGAGATAGATAGATATGAGATAGATAGATAGATAGATAGATATGAGATAGATAGATATGGGATAGATAGATAGATAGATAGATAGATAGATAGATATGAGATAGATAGATAAATATGAGATAGATAGATATGAGATAGATAGATAGATAGATAGATATGAGATAGATAGATATGAGATAGATAGATAGATAGATAGATAGGAGATAGATAGATATGAGATAGATAGATAGATAGATATGAGATAGATAGATATGAGATAGATAGATAGATAGATAGATAGATAGATAGATATGAGATAGATAGATAGATATGAGATAGATAGATAGATAGATAGATAGATATGAGATAGATAGATATGAGATAGATAGATAGATAGATAGATATGAGATAGATAGATAGATAGATAGATAGATATGAGATAGATATGAGATAGATAGATATGAGATAGATAGATATGAGATAGATAGATAGATATTAGATAGATAGATAGGAGATAGATAGATATTGGATAGATAGATAGATATGAGATAGATAGATAGATATTAGATAGATAGATAGGAGATAGATAGATATTGGATAGATAGATAGATATGAGATAGATAGATATTAGATAGATAGATAGGAGATAGATAGATATTAGATAGATAGATAGATATGAGATTGATAGATATGAGATAGATAGATAGATAGATAGATATGAGATAGATAGATATGAGATAGATAGATATGAGATAGATAGATATGAGATAGATAGATAGATAGATAGATATGAGATAGATAGATAGATATGAGATAGATAGATAGATAGATAGATAGATATGAGATAGATAGATATGAGATAGATAGATATGAGATAGATAGATAGATAGATAGATATGAGATAGATAGATAGATATGAGATAGATAGATAGATAGATAGATATGAGATAGATAGATTAGAGATAGATATGAGATAGATAGATATGAGATAGATAGATAGATATGAGATAGATATATAGATAGATAGATAGATAGATAGATAGATATGACATAATACAGTCATGCTGTAGATAGATAAGACATTTTGACTTCCGCCACGCTGGGCCCGATACATTATCCTGACTCTTTCTACACTTTGACCTCCTGTCCACAATGTCATATATTGCAGAGAATAGAACTATTGCCATATTACAGCCAGCAGGTCTGTCCGGGGCCGCACGCAGCAGGCAGGTGTCAGGCAGTGCAGCCAGTGACAGCAGTGCCACCACTTTGTAGTGAATTAATTAGCACATACACAGTGACAGCCGCCGCTGCCGCCTCTTATTCCCTCTTCAATTTGCAGTGGATGAGAGGCAGAAACAATTAGGCGCTGCTCCTCCGGACTCTCTGACCCGACCTCTGCTCTCACTTTGCTCAGTTTGTCTACCCCGGTGCACGGCCTGACATGGTGATAATGAGCGGTGTGGTCCCCCATCACTGGGCAGAGGGGCTGTGAACACACGCTGCAGGAACTCAATGGCATGTGACGGTGGTAGTACATCCAGCGTGCATGGGGAATCTCAGGTCAGCACCGCAAGGGTTAAATTATTTGGCAACATGCAGGAGGAGGGGACCTCTGTTTACCCATCCCAAAAAACGAAACACAAGTTACTCACCCAGCAGTTGAGATTGGCATGCCAGCTGCCAAGCTCCTGCAGCAAACTTAGTCCACAGGCTGGCATGGTCTTCTTGTCACTTGCCCTGTCCAGACCAGCCAAGACCGCATCCCTGGTATACATGCCTGCAGTCCGCGACCCACCCCAGGTATACAGCACCAGCTCAAAGCTTCCTCGGCCAAGCTGCGTCCACTTATTATATCCAGAGGTCTCAGGAACATTCAGTTAGTCACTGACTACACAGACCCAACCGACCTCGTGGGTGCTGGGTTCACTCTGAACAGTGCCGAATATACTGACCCAAATGTGCTACTCATAGTCCCTAAGTATTGAAAAACCACCAGATCCCGTCATGGTTAATAAAAAATCAGAGAAGTAAAAATAAAAAACCCCTAAAATACGGCGTTCAAGCAACGCAAGCGGCTGGTATGAGTGACCGGTGCAGCATAGCAAGCCAGAGAGGGGCAAAAAGCAACCAAAGCGGCAAGAACCGCAGGGGAAATATGGAGCAGGTGGGAAGAATCCAGTGCAGCAAAGTTTATCCAGCACAAGATCTCGACTCCCCGGTTAAATTCTGCAAAGAAATTCCTTGGGAAAAGGTTGGAAGAGAAAAAAAAAAAAAAAAAAACTCTGCTGTCAGGGTATCAAGGAGTGACAAGACGTGTGTGGCCTGTGCAGCTCCGCGCCGCAACCTTCACTCAGCATTAAATATCAATTTGGTTTTCGAGGAGCACAAGACACAATACATAAGAGAGCTTTTGTTAGCCGGGGCTCCCAGTGGCCAAACAGCAGCTCTAAGCCCCTAACCCACACACAAGCCCCTCTGTGCACACTCAATGGCCACGACCTGGGGGTTTAGCCAGCACATCGCTCCATCCTTACACTTCCAGACCAAGGCCGTTGACTTTAAGTACCACAAACTAACAGAAAATTTAATGCACCTTCCAGATTATTCCGGAAACTCCTGGCCACTTGACATTAAAGGGTCCTATTCAACAAACTTTGCCACATGGGTCCTTAGAGGCGCGGGAGCGAGCTGCATTGTGTCAGCGTACTCCAAGCAGCTGCTTAGCGCTGACAATACTGGGAAGAGGCCGTGAAGATTCCTCTCCCAGATATTCCAGACCCCTTGCACGCTTCGAACACTTTATAAAAAATTATGAACTGCACCAGTGCCCGTCTCCGCACATCCGCCCGGCCCCCGGGACTGTCAGCCAGAAATCTTTAAGGCTCTTAATACCAAAACAAAACCCAGTGATTTCCCTTTACAAGGCAGTGACAAAAGCAATGAGGCTTCCGTTTGACAAGTAAAAGGACCCAACAACGGGGCAGCTAATTGCCTTCCCTCCCTCTATTCAGAGCGGCCACCACACTCCAGCGCCTGCTTTTCAAACACGTGCAATTTCCTAAGTAAACTCCAATGATGGACAGGTCCCAATAGTTTAGTAACAATAACTGGTAACCCGGACAGGCAATCCCAGCTGGGAATTATTTACCCTGCTTTCCCCAGCTGAGGCAATCACAAAAACACAAGGAAACTAAACAGGAGGGGGGGGGGGGAAACAAAAAAAAAAATCCCACAAAAACAGGGATGAGCCCACAATCATTCCATGTGAAAAAAAAATAGCCACGCAGCTCAGGAATGTAGCGCAAGCCGGCAGGGACACGAATGTCTTTCTTACAGCTCCACCAGTCAAGGCAGCAATCTCAGGAGGATGACGGAGCTTCAGACCATTCCCTCGACTAAAGCAGACACAGGACCAGCGACACCAAAACCAAACCCAACGTAAAAAGCATCAAAAACTACACAAGAGGAAGATATTCCAAAAAAACCCAAGAGCATTAGCCCAAAAATATTCAAAAATTTCGTTTGATAGGAAAAGACAAAAATTTCAAAAAAGGCAAAAAAAAAATTTAAATTGTACCATTTAAAGGATCAAAAGCGAGAAGTAAACATAGAGGTGGCAGAGGCAGGTATTTGGTAAAAAAAAAAAGAAAAGAAAATTGCATTTAGGCTAAAACAGATTTGGAAAAGCAGGAACCTGTGACATGCAAGACATAAGAAATATCGTAAGACGACGTGCAGGCTTACCATTTACAAGTTTTACTTTGCTTCCTCTATAGTGCCAGGCTAGGACCATGCTTCCGATTAAAGTATTCCACACACCGTCATGATAAGGCTAGTGTATAGATAGAGGTTTCATGATCCGCTGGAGGGCAGCACTCTACACTAAAAACATTCAGACAAGGAGGACGCCAGCAGCTGAATCAGTCAATGGGAGCTTTCCCAGGCAGATCCTCAGTTAAGATGCTCAAGTTCAGGCATTCAAAGAATTATCTCAGTTGGTAGGGAAGAATAAAATTATTAAGATCTCCCCAATTCAATGACGGCCGTCTAATAAAAGCTCCAGTTTTTGTGTTACACTCTCCTAACCCCCTCCCCACCATCCCCAATCCTCAGTTCAATGACAGGAACAAAAGACAATACTTTGCTTCCCGACTTGGCAAATATAAAAGACAAAATCCCTTTCTCTAGAAAGTTCCTAAGCTTAGCGTGGAGATACAGTGTCTCTATCGGAAAGAGGAAACCACAGAGGTTCTTAAAAAAAAAAAAAAAAAAAAAAAAATTAAAAAAAAAAAAATACATAAAACATTCGGTCACGTTTAGCAAGAAACCAGACCGATGGGTAAAAAATGTGGAGCAAAAATACCTAAAAAGGTAAAAATCAACCCCCAAAAAAACAAGTTTCCCCCTATGTCAAGGCTTTAGGAAGTGCCGGGCGCTTGCAGGTGACTCCTGGCGTGGTATTAGCAGGTGCGGGGAGATCTCGCCTTGGCTAAATTCTCTCCCAGATGCGAAGAGCAAAAAAATAGGAAAGGAAAAGACATAGAAACTTGAGAATATCTTCTCTAAAAGCGATGGGCATCCTTGCAAAAACTATACCCGCCGATGCGCCTTCAAGCAGAGGGGGGAAAAAGAAAATGACTATTGATCTTCAAATAGCGATAATTGAAAAGATCAAAAAGATTAAACAAAATCAAAAAATGTGCTGACTTACCATGCTAGGCTTTTTTGTTGCAACTTTGTAGAAATTTTGCTCAAAGAAGCTGCATCGGATGTGTCAAATTTTTTCGCGGGCTGTGATCGTATTATTTCCGCAGCCCTGCCTTCCAATGCCTTCAGAACTTTCCCCCCTTAGTCTTTTTAGTTTCTGGTACCTAGGTTTTTTTTTGCGAAAGACTTTAAAAGCCTTCAGCTCAGCAAACCAGCACAAATTATCCTGCCACCTTGCGCAGCTCTAAAGCTTTTGGCCGCTAAGTTTGGAAGGGCCTTTACTAGTGCATCAAAATTAGCATTGTCAAAGCACTTAATGAATATTAATATTGTATTTGTCATTGGAGAGAGTCCGTTGCTGAACTCCGAGTCATCCATCAGGGACAAGATTAAGAACACAATTATTTCTGACTGACAGGGACCAAATCTGCTACATTTTTTTTTTTTTTTAACAATTCGGGGGGGGAAAAAAATACAATATCATCATCTTAAAGGTGTCTCCCAGGGGAGTGGGGAACAGATTAATATGCTTTTAATGAAGTAGAAATCGTTATGTGTGAAGTGCCACGAATAAAATCAACCATTTCGTTCTGGGTATTTTTCTATGGATTGTGGGGAAAATTGCATTTTTTCAAAAAGATACCTGGAGTTTCGTCCACGCTGCGTTTTTGTTGTAGATTTTTTGTGGAATGTTTTTTTTTCTTATTTGTGATTTTTTTTTTTTATCATTTTGTAACTGGAATCTATTATACAATCTCACTATTACAGAATAAGAGGAAAAAAAAAAAAACAAGAGGGTAGAGAGAAGTCCCATCTGGGTTAATTTTCTCTGTCCTCACTTTTCTTCTCGTGGTGCAGATAAGACAGTACAGTAAATAATTCCTACACAAATTTGACAAGAAACACCTTTATCAGCTCCAACTCTTTTCACTCTCATCTGCTGGTTCCCAAGTGGGGTCTATCAGACTCGCCTCTAGATGAAGTGCTACATTTAAAGGGCTCTTAAAAAAAAAACAAAAACATTCTTCTGCTTTCTAGTGACATCTCCTACTAAACAACACAACACACACACACCACACAACATGTCCATTTCTGTGGGTGGAGCAAAATAATAGAAGCAAAATAACCACTAACAAGTTTTAAAGTAAGATTCTCGTCTTTGTTTTATATATTTATTTCATTTTTTATTTTTTTTATTTTTGAGAGAAAAAAAAAATATGATGTTCGGAATGTACACACAAGAACAGCAACAGTGTAACATCCATTTTAGGAAAGCTCTCAATTTCATGAAATCAGTTATCACTTATTTATTTATTTTTTTTTTACTTTTTTACATTTCAAAACTATTGGAATAAAATCAAGGATTGGAAATAACAGATGCGTTTGCAAATCTACCCCGTGAATCGCCTTTCTAATGCTTCTGTGGCTAATCTGCAGCTCCCACTGTCCACCCCAATAGCCTCTAATACCATTAAGAACCCTTAGATGAACATTCTAAATTAGAGGTTTGTTCCAAAAGGGTGTGAATATGACCCCTAGTGAAAAAAAAAGCCACAACCAAAAACACCCCCACTTCTGCCGCACATACAGATGGTTTTAAGTCCATAGTAAAAAGAAAACGTAAACAGAATTAAAAGCTTTTCCATTATCTCTCGTTCTCAGACCTATTCGGGAGACAAATTATTCTAATTTACACTTTTGTAATAATTTTTAAAAATTGCGAAGGTGAAGTAAGCGGCGTATTTGCACGGACGTTTTATAGGATTATTTTATGGCCAACGAAACATATGTTGATAGTGGACTGAGAAAAAAACCTATCGATTTATCAAAATATAAAATTGATGTAAAATAAAACCTAACCTCCCTAATATTAGAATTGTGTGAGATGATGATAAGACCGATACTAATGTCTGATTATCAATTTATTAATGTGACAAAAAAATTGTTAAGAACAATCATTATATTTTTAGAATATTTTTCGGAACTAAAAAAAATGTAAATAAAAATTTTTGGGAAGAAAAAGTAACGGAAAAAATGTTTATTAATATATTTGTTTCCAAGACGTCATGGACAGCTGCTAAACTGTGGGAACTTGATAGGGGATAATATAACAAGATTTATAAAAAATGTAAAGACTCGAATAAAAAGATTAGAATGAAATAAAAAAAATAAAAAGTTCAGAAATAAAAAAAAAAAAAATTGGTGGCAAATACATTCTAGATCTTAATCCCAAGGAGTAAATGATTTTCTTGTAAGGATTTAATATTACAAGGTGGAGGGAAAGTTGATTTGAAATTTTTGACTGTGATTTTTGCCAATTGCATTAGCAGCTATTAAGTCGACATCAGACTCATGAGTTTTAAATAGTGTGATTTTTTCTCCTCCTTGCTTTCCCTGCTTCCCCAGCACGAACGCATCAGCACTACTTTCAAATTAACTCTCCGACTTTGAAACTTATTGATCTGCTATTAAGACACTAGTGAACTTGATGAAATGAGTGCTGTAGGTGCAGTCAAGACTTCAAAGTCTCACACAGCCATATAATACAAGCGCCTTTGATCCTGACTCCGATCTGCAGAGGGTTTAAAGCCCAATTCTCCCTAAGCTGCCCTTCACACTCGTTGTGTCTGATCTGATGTCTTACCAGTCACAGTCTTGATAATGTTAATAAAAGCAAATTTTAGCAAATGATTTTTACAATGGAAACAAATTAATTATATAAAAAAAAAAACAACGGCTTCTTTGTAAATTTTTGATTTCTCCACCAAATGTGGGAGTGGGGAGATACTTAATTGTACCAATTACAGGTTTCAAAAGAAATTATATACCCAGTATGCCATATAAAAAAACAGATTTTTTTTTTTCTATTTTTTTTTTCTAACCTTGTTCTTTGTCAATCATGTCTTTGCTAAATGGAGGCTTAAAATAAAATTAACATTTCCTTGCGCTCTCGCTCAGGGAGAGAGAATGGCACCTGACACTGGAATATTTCAATAGCATTTTGAAGCACGTGGATGGTATAAATATTTGATAGCATTTTAAGCAAAGTATAAAAGCAAACTATTAATGTACTTACAGCACATAAAACGCCTGAGAATCACAAGGATTCAAACAAGGACAAAGTGGGCTAGTGTTCTGCCGCCACAGACCTAGGCATACCAATCCCTCCTCTACAAGAAAAAAATATCAACTACATCGGCTCTAATGGATTACAAGTGGGAGGCAAAAAAAAAAAAAAAAAGATTTTGTAATTCGTTACAAAAAATAAATAAAAAAATGTAACTAAAAAAATTATATATTTACAAAATAACACAACCATATTTGTTACAATAAATATCTATTTAAAAACTATTGTATCATTTTTATTATTTTCTTTAGCCTCCCGTGCCGATCTCATATCAGCAAACAAAGAAAACTGATTCTATTATATCAGTTTCATTATTTGTGATATTTAAAAAAAAATCTATTTTTTGATAACTCAATTGGTAATTTTTTTGTAAATCTACTTTAATCCATTTTTAAAGCATTATCTTTTTTTTTTTTTTTTTTTGGTGTTTAATGTTCATACTTAACCTACTTGCAATTCCAAAGAAGTCAACACTCAATTGTGACAGTGTTCAAAAGGCTTTCTTATGCCACAAGCACAGTAAAAAGTTTCCCCAATTAGTGAAGGAAAAAAGGAGGGAACAGGCATAGAGCTAGTTCTCAAAGACCCAGGCCTTGCGGCAAAGCTGTCACGTACAGGGGATTGATCAACAGGACTGCAATTTCTAATGGCATGTTGTCATGAAAATGGAGCCACGGGGAGTCACCTGCTTCACTCTTCACAGACAGCTCGAGAAGAAGGAGGAAGCAAAGTGGGTAACCGCCATTGCCTATCCCTTCAGCAAGCAGATTTGGGTAAGGGGGTACGAATGTTTCCAGTGAAACATGTCAAGCCTCCAACAGCATTATCCAGCCTCCTACATTACACAGGATTGAAGCGCGTTACTCCCTCCTCTTGCTTTTTTACACACATTCCGGCTGTTAAAAAAAAAATACTTTTAGAGATCAAGAACGGGATAAAAAAACACATCTATTAGATCTTTAAATCAACAAAGAATGCCCAGCGCATTCCACATTCAGAAGAGATATTTGCCAGCTTAAGGCGCCATAGCCTAACGTTGCACTGTCAGGGCGGCCTAGATTGCATTTCCGGCAACACACTTACTGTGCCCTACTCTTGACAACTCTGCCATTTCAAAAGGAAATACAAAAATTTAGCTTTGGACTAAGTGTCCAAGTTCAGGGATAAAACACGAGTATGATAGTGGGAAGAGGGAATGGAAGGTTGGGGCTCGGAACCGTCAGAAAGAATGACAACATTTTGGTATATTTAGAAAATTGAAATTTTTGGTAACAATAATATAAGTGTAAGAGTATAATGGATTCCTGATACCCAGAGTGCATGAGAAAGCTTTGTTAGATTTTTACGGCATGCATATCACCACTATAAACAGATTTCCATTGTACAGTCAGGGTCAGTCTCACACCGGCCTCACCCACGCTTCGGAACGCAACATTTACGGACTAGCATACAACTTGTGATATCAACATGCAACGTTCTATGACCACCAGTCAACTACTTATATAGCCATGCCCTTCCCATGCATACAGGGGGGTAGAAGAGGGGGAGGGAAGTCAAATAAAAGTTAAAGAACTTTTTACATTCATAAATCCGATGATCGCTTTCCACGCAAATCACGTACGGTAACCTTTTATCGGCTCAGCCTCTGGACTCATCACTCGATGAAATTCTTAGCTCGCGGCAACAGCTTAACCAAGGGACGCAGACCAATGGAAAAAAAAAAAATCATTGTGTTTGCATTTCAAATGGCGAGAACGGCAAAAAAAAACAAAAAAAAACGCTAACTGATCATTGCCAATGGAATTAATTGAATATTCTGAGAATAGTGTCTGCTTGACGATCCTTAGAGGCCAAGCGCCAGTCAAGACCGCATTTGGAGCTGTGGCTTCAAACGCAGACCGCTTGGGGGTAGTGGACATATTAGGGATTTAGCGCTTCTCCCCGTAGGCCTAAAAATAATCAGATGCGCTGAACCAAACGGCGGCTAATCTATTCCATAATTATAGCTTTTGCAAATCCAATAAATTTCCCAATATTACCGAAGAATTAAGAAACAAAAAGTAGGGTCTCGTTTTCCAAAGTTTTTCCTTCTCTCGGGAAGGAGATTACCCGGAGATTTCGGAGCTTTTATTTTATGGGGTTTTTTTTGACCCTTGGCTCAAAATATCGGCTTTTGTATTCTGTAATTCATTGAAAAAGATTCTGTTGAAGACCCGCACGGTTTCTTTTTTAGACCGGCTAAGGGATTTGCAGCCCTTGGCTAAAGCAATAGCCCTCACCAATATTAGTCTATCTTTCCTTGAGACACCCCATAATCTAACCTTTTCAAGGCTCCTTTGCTTTCAAACTCAAAAGAGCATAAAAAATTTGCATTGTTGGTGGGCACTGGGAGACTGAACGAAGGCTTTTGGCTCAGCCCTCTGGATAAACAGATGCTTGCGCCACCACATAAGCTCCAAAGACCAAAGTTGGAGGGGGAAAAGACGGCGAGATTAGGATCCATCCCCAAATGTTCCATCTCTCTATCGACCGCCGGCCTAGCGTGAGGTGTCAATTTTGACTCCAAAGAGAGCACACGAATTCGCAGTGGTCCCATTATACAGTCTCTTCGCTCATTGTAGATTCTGTCAACGAAGTCAATCTTATTAACTTCCGCACTGGTACACACATGACATTTCCTTCAATTTTCTTGCTGACTTCAAAAACATCAATTAGCAGCTTGAAAATAGGAAGGAACGAATGACAGAGCCCGATAACGTCGACTATTTGAAGCCAAGGGTAAATCTATTCTCCGCTTCTGAATGCATTCATTACAATTGCATTTTCAAAGCCGGACTCCAAATAGCAAAGAAAATTAAATTTATCATCTAGAAATGCCTAGAAATTGTTTTTTATAATCCTACGTCTATCTCGCTATCCCAGAGCGTAATGCAAAGTATCGCAATTCTCTTCCATGATAACACGCCTCAACTTTAATAGAACTTTCTAATAGGGAGAGTCTGGCATACGAGAGAGCGTCCCGAAAATGTCACCGACCACATCCATTGCCAAAAGTTTAGCATATTTGCCTGACAATAAGTTGTCTTGGCCCAACAAGGAAAAAGTCAAAAAGAAAAATGACCCCTGGGGTCAATTCAAGAGCAAGTGTCTGACTCAATGTGGGATCCTGACCGGACCAAAAAAAAAAAAAAAAAAAACACACACCATGTAAAACATAAACTAAAATTGTAAAATTGTAAGACCTTGTTATTCCAGGCTCTATTTTTACTAGGCAATGACTTTTGGGTTAGGGTTAGGGTTAACCCAACAGAAACTGAAATCCACATCTACGGCAACAGGAACCCAGTGTGCAGATAATAAGATCGCTTTCCACTAAACCATTGATTTTCTAATCATTTGACATTTTTTTGTTATTTCCCGTCCCCTCCCTTGCAATTTTCTCAATGTCACTGAAGAAAAAAACAACACATGACACAGATATCTATTAGCTGTCAAAGCGGAGATTTCCCGGCACTGGCTTCATAGCAGAAAACCTGCCGAGAAATGGTAAGATAAATAACCAAACATTTTTCTCAATAAAATCTGTCACATTTTTAGATCTCTTATTCCGGACAGATGAAAACAAAAAATCTATCACAATTAAGAAGACAGAAAAATTATAAAAATCATTCCGAATGGTGTCGGAAAGAAATTATTTTATGGCATGTAATCAAAGGCGTGAAAAATGGGGAAAATATTAATAATCATTAAGGGGAAAATAAAGGAAATGAATCACAAAAATGAGTATCTAATAATGTGTCAATTAATTGCCATTTTTAAATTAAAATTTAATTATTTTGATGGTTTGATAATTAAGAAAGAAAAATCATAATTATAAATTTTATTTCCATTTTAATTACTGAGACTTAAATAATTGCTTAAATATTTTTATTTTTTATCGAAACAATTTCTTATACGTTATTTCCATTTTAATTACCGAGACAAATTACTTAAATATATAATTTTTTTTTTTTCGATACAATTTCTTATACATTATTTCCATTTTAATTACTAAGACTTAAATAATTAGTTAAATAATTTTATTTTTTATTGATACAATTTTATACATTATTTCCATTTTAATTACTAAGACAAATAATTAAATATTTTTATTTTTTATTGATACAATTTCTTATACATTTTTTCCATTTTCATTACTGAGACTTAAATAATTAGTTAAATATTTTTTATTTTTTATTATACTTTTACAATTGCTTATACATTATTTCTTTTTGTTTATTTAGTTTTAATTTTTAAGTGAGCTTTTTTCCCCTTTTATGTTGATTTTTATGATTTTCCATACAGATACAGTAATGAAATACTGCAGCACTTGGTCTTCTCAATGTACGCAGTTGTAGGAGCAATAGCACAGACAGAACAGAAAAAAGATGATGGATATATTTAGTTAGAAATTACATTTTACCCTCAGGTGAGAAGAAAAAAAAACAAGGAAGAAAAAAGCTGCTCTGCGTATTCTGGCAGGGGGTTGTATTTTTAGCAGAAGAAAGTCCAATATTCCACATATCTTCTGGAATATAAAATAAAAATATCCACCAGCTTTCCCAAAGGCAAGGCTCATTTTTGAACATTTTTATTTATTTTATTTTTTTTTATCCTTTGCTCCATATTTTATTATTTTCTCCCCTTCGTCGCGATCACATTTTTTCAGCTTTGATATACAAAATAATTGTTGTCGAAATTTGGATACAATTAACTATTTGTGTCCCAGCATCACAGAAGCACAAAAACAAACACAGATCTCACTGTAAGAATATGCAAAAATGTGCAACCATCTCTCCGTACATGGCTACCGTGCAAAATGGGGCAAAGAGAAGGTAAAAACAAGGCTTTGTATAGGAGTTCTATAGAGGGGTCTAATCTGATTTATTAATGGGTCAGTGATTGCCCTTTCTAGGGGTCTCCAATGAACCGATAATACTTTGCTGAAGACCCCAACAGAGGAGCAGAAGAATCAGGAAAGCTTTGCCACAGTGGAGGGTCGCCGGGCATTGGAGGACCAGCGGCAATGGGCAGAGGGATCTCCTACGAGGTGACCACACGTAGCCGGTGGGGAACTTCTGGTGGGCTTTTCTCTCCAGCAGACGCACAATGTCCTTGAATCAGAGGCGGCATTCATCACTATTAGATGTGGCCGTGGGACAAGTGATGTATTATTTACAAAGGGAAAAAGTGCATTGTCTAAAAGGCCTCAGACAAATCAGGGGCTCCGCTGAAGAGGGGAAGGGTCACCAGGAAAATATATCATGATGAAGTAAACAGGGGGTGAAGATAACAACACAAATTCTACTAAACATAGCTATAGGTATGACATTATCATATGTATACCGCGTATGAATGTATCCACCTACCTAATGTATCTGGTACACAATATCTCCATTGTCCGCACGCTCTGTTGTAATTGTTATAATGTATCACCTCAATGCTAAGCTCTGCAGAGCGGCGGAAGCTGATGGAGCGATATAAATTATATTAGTAGATCTCTGTATATCATGTAAGATTTTACAATATGTGGGGTTTCTTATATTTATGTTTCTAGATCCTTTATAATAAAATGTGTCTATTGTGTAATTACTATATGTATAAGACATGTGTGGTTGTATATAAAATTCTGTATTAAATGTATCCCTATATATACTTGGGTGTATAATGAATGTATATTGTTATATATATGTAATATTTATCCAAACATAGATAACAATATATAAATTCATATGTGGCTACATGTACCGTATATACATTCATTATGTACCAAAGTATATACACAAAATACATTATATTATACAGAATTATACACTGACACATGTTATACATAAATTATATCTATATAAAAATACATTTATTATATCAAAAAGTATATGTAGACATACATAAATATAAGAATACACACAGGTATATATCTATTTATTAATTATATTTAAATGTATAAACTCATACATATAAAGAATATATACACATATACACTATATACTATGTATACACAGCGAGTAAATACACAAATCCATGTTACAGAATTTAAATATTTACACACACTGTATATGTACAAAAACATACAGATACATGTGTACATACATTACAAACTATATATACACCGTATAGCTACATATATATATATATATATATATATATATATACACACACACATACACATATTGAATAAATAAGTATATAAATACATGAATTCCCACATATGCGCACAAATATTAGATAAGTAAACATACATGTATTGTATAATTTTATATATATATATATATATATATATATATATATATACACAGACGCACACATGCACATATTGTAAACATGGACATACATTTGTGCACATATATTGTGTATATGTAAATATATAAGTATACATGTATATAAGTAAACATACAGGTACACGCACACACACATACAGTATATATAGTACAGTATATAATATACATAGATACTTGGATACATACATGGACATATATAGTATATATAATTAAATACAGACATCTATGTAATAGGTAAATGAGCATCCTATATGGAGTCGTGTTCTCCTATGGATCAGTGTCCCTAATATTTACACCTATCTCTAGACACGACGTTCACGATCAGGGCTCGTACACTGTAAATACCAGGTCATGTTTTATGAAAATTTTACTTCTCACTTCTGTCATTTCCCAATCACATTGCGTCTTTCATCTAGGCACGGCGCGCTCCCCAATAGCTATCAAACATTGGTAAAATAGACCCCCAACAGCGCCGGAAGAACCTTCTCATGTAATGCCACCGGGTGAACATCATGCAAAATCAACAAGTCAGGGGAAGGAACACCATGAGGATTGTCTTCACTTCCAAGACAACAAAAGATGATGGGATATCGAGCGCCAGAGACGCCCGGGCACAAAGGGTTAATCACAAACATCAAGCCTAAAGAACTGATGATAATGTACAAATCCTAATCCAATGAATCAGATCATGAATGTATCAGTCAGAAAGGAGTCTAAGTCATTGCCTTTAGATTGCAAGCTCTGAGGGTTCGGCTTCAGGGTGATAGTTTTGATGTATTTTGTGCTGTGGGATTTGTTCTTATAATCATCATCAATGTAAATAAGAGCAAAGGTCAGATAAATATTAGCAGGGCGGAGATGGCGGTAACAGCGGCGGCGCGCGGGAATTGTATCAAGTGTCCGACAGTCTTTAATAATTCCATTTATCTTCATTTGAAGCCTTGAGAAGTGACGGTCACTTGATGGATGGCTGCCATTAGACATGAGGACAGGCGGCGCAGGACAATGCAGCACATGTGCTCCGGCCCGCCACACCTCATTGCCCTCACTAAGGGTAGCTACTAGTTATCTAACAGACATCTCCATTGTGGGGGGTGACAGGGGTCGCCACTACTGATTGTGCTGCAAATGACACCAACTAATGCATCTCCAAAAGCCCACACAGCTAATGGTACGTGAACCAAAGGAAGGAAGAACCAACATTCTTGGAGACCCGTCTAGTGTGCCATTGCAATGACCAGCTGAAGCCACCGGCGGACGCGGCCCTAAGTTGTGACAGTGGGGATTTCTGACCTAGGGGTCTCCTCCATAATAGAAAAGCAGAGAACCACATCTTTCAGGGGTCGAGAGGGGCACATCACCTCACAGCAGTAGACGGTGGTCAAAAGCCAGTGACAGCGCACCCCGTCCTAATTGATGTCACTATTAACCCTTTTGTGCTCAGAGGGAAGTTTGTGAATTACAATGACGTCCTAGACAATGATGCCTTCCACTAGACCAAGAGTCATTGAGGAGGGCCATAATATCCTATCCATACGGGATAAAGCTGGAATCTCTGATAACTCAACCAGCAATGTCCCATGTATCAGCTAAAGGTCGTGTTCACATTACAACAAAAATATACTGATGGTCATCTATAGCTCAGATCATAGCAAAATATCTGCTCATATGTAAGAACGTTCCGATAGAACACGACAATGTTCACTTCCTCAAGGTCGAGTCTTGTATTATCTAAGGCGCTTAAGATGTTATTCTACCTAAAGACAGAAAGGTTGGAGGTCAAGAAACAAGCAAACAAATAGCTCCCGAGCCCCCGCGGAGAGCCAGCCCCGCTCTATTATTTGTATAGAGTGAAGTTTACTTATTGTATGGAGGACGCAGACACTATGTAAACAGGAGGGGAAGATTTAAGAGTCGCCATATTTAAGAAGGGCTGAAAAAGACCAACTCAAGATTGTAACAGGATCTCCGCAGGTTCCTCAGAATTACAATGACCTTCATTCCATCAGACTGGTGAAACAAAAACTGATACAAGACAACAATACAAAATATATTACTACATGATAGATGGGTGCACAGCGTGGGAACCAAAAATTGTATCAATTACATAGAAAGGATGATGAGAAGCACCCAATGAAAAAAAATTAAAAAGTAAAAATACACTTAAAGGGGATGTTTAGCATTTCTTTGGAAAGGGGTAGAATGGGTTAATAAAAGAAACTCATTACCCCCCACCTCCTGGCGCTGCTGTTCTGATACAGGTCACTTCCCGATCCTCACAGACAAGAAATGGCGGACATTCCCGCTCAGTCACCGATTGAGGCCGATCACCTCTGCGGCCAGGGATTGGCTGAGCGGTCATTTCCTGCATTTCAGGAAGGACCAGGATAAGCATTGAAATGGCGGCAAAACCCATTCTGACTCATTTCTAAAAAAAAAAAAAAATTATCCCACTGGACAATCCCTTTACGGAGGTCATATACTTGAGATACATGCCGACCGCACCGCCGTGTTCAGCTCTTACTAATGGGGAGAGGGGAATAAGTTTCCACTTATCTAACACATCATATTCTTCAGGAGAGGGTCGGGTGACCCCAACATAAATGGTGGCTTTGACCAATATTTATCTCATGTACAATATATCTATAACAGGATCAGACATGGGAGTTGTAGATGGACCATTATGGGGTAAACAGGTCTCAACAACTTGGGGTCACATAGACCAGCAGGACACATCATATACCCCATGGCAATGAATCATCCCCAATATTGCACAATAATGTGATCGGACTCTGGACCGAGTCCTCCCAACCTGCACTTGTAGTCCCTCCACAGCCAGGGCCGAGACACTCTACTTAATCAAGATTTGGAAGCCATTTTTCTTGCGCTATATTGTATGTGCTCAGTCGTGTCTTGTACAATTCACATTGACCTGACTGTGTCTTAGAAGTGACAATCTACCCCCCCTGCCACTAATTCCCAGAGGACACACTCTCGTCTTGTTCTCCTCTACCTGCTCATTGTAGTTCTTTTATGAAAAG
This sequence comes from Leptodactylus fallax, assembly GCA_947044405.1. NCBI lineage: Eukaryota > Metazoa > Chordata > Amphibia > Anura > Leptodactylidae > Leptodactylus > Leptodactylus fallax. The sequence goes on along the minus strand of CAMRHE010000281.1, from coordinate 2,650,262 downwards.
GACCACCCAGATCCCTTCTATGTCGTACTCCCCAAGAGCCCAGGACAAAGCCTCCTCTGCCTTTATTCTACCTGCGTTGCTCGTTCGGCAGTACAGCGTCGATCCTCCCGTGTTATTACAGCTGCACATCAAGACATCACTTATCTGCTCCCTCTTGCCTGTGTCTACCCGAGATGTGGATGACAGTAATTATCAGAACACAGCTCAGAACAGAATCATCAGGGGTTCGATACATTATACTCATAATGATGACATAGTATCAAGTCCGATACCACCAGACACTGTTATAGTGATGGGTGCAGGGGTATATTAGGGGCTGCCGGGGCCTGAGGGGCCATTGTAGACTGAGATGAGGATGATCGAGGGTCAGGTCAACTGCCAATGACGGAATCGTCTCTTGGGGGTCTTAATGATCTATGGATGAGCTCTACAATAGATGGGACATCCATACACATATATATTCCTATAGAAGGTGATCTCTGTGGGCCAACCATGAGTGAAACTAAGAGGAAACCATTTATTGTCTAGAAATAATTGTCCATATCTTTCAAAAAATAGTAACAGTAATGGCATCAAAATGTAAAAATTGCAACAGAATTTCCATAAATATAGAAATATGGAGATTTTTTTTTACACAGATTCCATATTTGTTATCACGTCCTTCATGAACCTTGAGGGTTTTCTCATTTATGGTTTTGTCCAGTCTTGGGTTATGTTCACACTATGGATCGTGTCCTGTTTTAGTATTGGTCATTCATGATATCTAATAAATCCTTGTTCATAACAGAAGGTACAACCCTGTGAAGACAACCCCGTGCCAGACCCCATCAGCACCTAACAGCTCTCAATGACTCACAATGGGGTCCCTGAGGCTCATGAGGGTCTCCCTACCCTTTGATATCTGGACATACAGTGGCCTAAGAAGCAAAAATGTAAATGAAAACCCCACTAAAATGAATGAGGTCCCATGTGACGTCATTCCCATAAGGTTTGTGGCCATTAATGCCATAGGGAATGGAGCACAAAGCTGACGGGTGTGGACAAGGCCTGATCTTCCGCACCCTAAGAATACAACCATGGACATGAATCTCCCTGACAGTCCATAACCCTCAACAGACATGATCTGATAGAACTATACAGCATCTTATCAAACCCCTGACCACAGGACCAAGCCCCCGACCATGTAGCGAGCCCCCGGTGTCCGTCCTGTGTGCCTGATACAAAGTAGCAAAGCTCAAAACCACAATCTACCAGAAAAGATACAACACAAAGGAGCCTGAAAGTTGTCGCGATGGCGGGGAGCGGGCGGGCGTGCAGCAGATAGCAGGGTGGAGATGTTACCGAGAGCCGTCTCAAGGCTCCCTCTTGTCATATTCCAAGTGCACTCCAACATAGACATGGAGCTATCCGTAAATGCGGCTGATGCAGCTCTTCAAGTCAAGCGTCAGTGTTCACAAAATATCAGCCTAATGCTAAAAATAATAAGGGACAAGGTGAACGACAAATTAGGGAGAATGGAATGGAATCAGCGCGTGGTGAAGGCATTATCTGCTGCCGCGGCGGTGGCGCTGGATGGGGGGGCAGCGAGCGGTGTCACTATAAGAGGAGGCGCTGATACAACATGATTACTGCGGGAGATTCTATATCACAAGGATGATCCAATACTCTGGGGGGGGTGGGGGAGGGGGGAGCGCTCGTATTCTGACTGCTGACACCCAGACAATTGTAATATTCCATGTACTGAATGAAAAATTCACAATGCAGAATTCCAAAACACCAGGACGGCGCGAGGATGGTGCGAGGACTGAGCAAGCCTGGTCAGTGCTCCTTAATGAGGAGTCTCAAGGTGCGGGATGAGCCAACCTGGAAGAGACTGATGGCATCTTTCATCTGCCTGCCAGGGTTCACTGCCCTGACTTAGCAGCTGCCTGAAGTGGCAGCCGTCCAGGTAATTACAATGAAGGGCCAGGATTACAGCACAAGCGACCTCTTCTCAAATGCCATGTAATAGCCTCGGCCTGGCAGGCAGCGCTTGCTCAGGTGTGACCACCTGTAATCTGGGGAGGTGCAGAATTCCTGCAATTAGTGTCTATTCAATGTGTAATACCATGTACGGGGCACTGATCACAAGGAATCCCCCCACCCCGGGGCCCGATCACACCCACTGACCCGACCAATATAATTAGCCTTAATAGTTTGCTGCATTTCCTAATATACTCTCATCTGTCACCCACACATGTCCTAAAAAGTTCAGGCACCTGTTGCCACCTCTAGGGGTCACTCTAGACACAGCCCCTGACCTGGTGAATAGAAGCGATCTGTGGCCCCCTAGTGGAGACAATGGTAGCTGAGCTCTTGACATTTATGTGCGTGGGGGAAGGTGATCTGTACTAGGAGGGGTGCCAGAGGCTGCTACCGTTTTAAGGCTAGAATCACTGAGAAGAGGACCTTTCACCATCTCCACCAACTTCAGCTCTTTACATACTTTATTAGCCCCCCTCTACTGATTCCTGCACAGTTGCAATTTTCCCTCTAGTCCCCACCATTCCCGAGTAATCGGTGCTGTTAGGTTTGGTGCTTGATATGTTAACTAGACTCCCTAATGTCAAGTGGGTGGTGTCAGGCAGGATCAGGCAAGGGGGTGTGACTCAGAGGCGGAGAGCATCAAACCAGAGAGTCACACCCCCATGCCTGCTCCTGCCTGACACCACCCACTTGACATTAGGGAGTCTAGTTAACATATCAGGCACCAAAACTAACTGAGCTGATTGTTTGGGAATGGTGTGGGCTAAAGAAAAAATTTCAACTGTGCTGGAATCAGGTGGTGCAAAAAGTTCAGGTTGGTGAATGTGGTGAAAGGTCCTCTTTAAGGCTTGCCTATCCTGCGCCTATCCTGCAGCTCTCCTGCCATGCCCAGCACATTGGTGAACTACTGACTATTGTGCCAGAGGACAGACAATAATACCCTTTACCTCTGCTACGGCCACATATGACGTCCCAGGATCTAGGCAGATGGGGGAAGGGTTAGACCCAATATTAAAGGAAGTGAAGGAATGAAAAAGCTGAACTTGGCAGATCCTCTGCTTGGGTCAGGGGGCACATTGTAAAGTACGGCCTAACCAAAACTATTCTTAAAGTGACCACACATAGAGATTCCATCATAGCACAATGGGTTTTTTTTTTTCTATAGTATTTCTTTTACATAAGCCTCATTCTTTAGTGGCACAAACACTACAGCTCTGTAAAAGCTTCATTCTTTTGTCATCCCTTTATACATTGCCCTCCCCATAGTAAAGCGGGTCAGATCACAAACCAATACATCCGTGTGAGGTTCACTTTTGTCTTACATCCAGAACTCTCCAGACAAGTTCTGCAAAACGTGACTCAAGAGGGCCCGAATCCTCCTCCGGTGCCATCTCAGCCTCAGCTCCTCCACAAAGATCTGCGGTGAAACATATTGTCACATGGCAGGTGAAGTTCCTGCAGTCCACACTTCTGAGTCAATTAGCGCAGTCGATCAAGAAGGGTCTTCCTTTCACTTTGCCTGGGGGTGAAGATGGGGAGAGAAAGTCTTTGTTCTCTGCGTCTCTCCTTGGTCATCTTCAAGACGACCTCGCTGTCCTACCTACTCCTGCTTCCCTCGTTACCATGCATATTAAATGATATGTGCCCCTCAGCCATCAAACCGCGTCCATGCGGGCAGGAAAGCGCCTCCATGTTAACTATTTACCTCCACTTAGCAGCAAATGCGAAGATACAATGACTGGAAGATAGAAGGACTGAAGATAGAAGGAGTAAGGATACAAGGACTGAATATACAAGGACTGGAGATACAAGGTCTGGAGATACAAGGACTGAAGATACAAGGACTCGAGATACAAGGACTGAAGATACAAGGTCTGGAGATACAAGGTCTGGAGATACAAGGACTGGAGATACAAGGACTCGAGATACAAGGTCTGGAGATACAAGGACTGGAGATACAAGGACTGGAGATTCAAGGACTGAAGATACAAGGTCTGGAGATACAAGGACTGGAGATACAAGGACTGGAGATACAAGGACTCGAGATACAAGGACTCGAGATACAAGGACTCGAGATACAAGGTCTGGAGATACAAGGTCTGGAGATACAAGGACTGGAGATACAAGGACTGGAGATACAAGGAATGAAGATACAAGGTCTGGAGATACAAGGACTCGAGATACAAGGTCTGGAGATACAAGGACTCGAGATACAAGGACTCGAGATACAAGGACTCGAGATACAAGGTCTGGAGATACAAGGATTCGAGATACAAGGACTGAAGATACAAGGACTCGAGATACAAGGACTCGAGATACAAGGACTGGAGATACAAGGTCTGGAGATACAAGGACTGGAGATACAAGGTCTGGAGATACAAGGACTGGAGATACAAGGATTCGAGATACAAGGTCTGGAGATACAAGGATTCGAGATACAAGGACTGAAGATACAAGGACTGGAGATACAAGGTCTGGAGATACAAGGACTGGAGATACAAGGTCTGGAGATACAAGGACTGGAGATACAAGGTCTGGAGATACAAGGTCTGGAGATACAAGAACTGAAGATACAATGACAATACAAGGACTAAAGAGAAGAACTGAAGATACAAGGCCTGAAGATACAAGGACTAAAGAGAAGGACTGAAGATACAATGACAATACAAGGACTGAAGAGAAGGACTGAAGATACAAAGACTAAAGATACAAGGCCTGAAGATACAAGGACTAAAGAGAAGGACTCAAAATACAAAGCCTGAAGATACAAGGACTCGAGATACAAGGACTGAAGATACAAGGACTGAAGATAGAAGGGCTGGAGATACAAGAACAATTGACATCATCACTAGGAACCCAATGTATCAACCTCAAGTAGAAGCATTGTATACACCATCTGATATATTTTTTACTGGGATGGCTCATATACTGGATTTTTTAACTCTATGCACAGGGTTACACAACTTTTGTTGCACATTTGTAGTCACACATCATGCAAAACTTTAAATAAATAGGAAACTTGTGCATGGTTATTGGATTCTCCGTGTACTTAGACAAGTGTTACAGAGTCTCATTCTATGGTCGTCAGAAGACTGAAGTTGCCTTCTTCAGGAGTCAGGTCACACAATGAACATTTCTGTGCATATTCTGTGTCTAAGTCTGTGTGAAGTCCACTTCATATTGTTCTCAAAGGGAATCTGCATATGAAAATTTTTCTGGAATGGATTTTAACTACACATCAATATGTGGCATGGTTGTTTTATCGTATCGCCAAGAACCGCTTACTTCTCTGAAAATTTCATGGATGCAAAATGCTGCAGGAAACAAAACAAATGGCGCAACGTGCTGCAATCCACAACATATAGTCTGCAGAAAACCAGCAACATGACAAATAGATACATCTATGAATCCGCAACATCTTATATTTACATCTATGTATCCACCATATCCTATAGTTACATATATATATCCTCCACATCCTATAGTCACATATATATATCCACCATATCCTATAGTTACATATATGTATCCACCATATCCTATAGTTACATATATATATCCTCCACATCCTATAGTTACATATATATATCCTCCACATCCTATAGTCACATATATATATCCACCATATCCTATAGTCACATATATGTATCCACCATATCCTATAGTTACATATATGTATCCTCCACATCCTATAGTCACATATATATATCCTCCACATCCTATAGTCACATATATGTATCCACCATATCCTATAATTACATATATATCCTCCACATCCTATAGTTACATATATATATCCTCCACATCCTATAGTCACATATATATATCCACCATATCCTATAGTTACATATATGTATCCACCATATCCTATAGTTACATATATGTATCACCATATCCTATAGTTACATATATGTATCCACCATATCCTATAGTTACATATATGTATCCACCATATCCTATAGTTACATATATCTATCCACCATATCCTATAGTTACATATATATATCCACCACATCCTATAGTCACATATATATATCCTCCACATCCTATAGTCACATATATATATCCTCCACATCCTATAGTCACATATATATATCCTCCACATCCTATAGTCACATATATATATCCTCCACATCCTATAGTCACATATATATATCCTCCACATCCTATAGTCACATATATGTATCCACCATATCCTATAGTTACATATATGTATCCTCCACATCCTATAGTCACATATATATATCCTCCATATCCTATAGTCACATATATATATCCTCCACATCCTATAGTCACATATATATATCCTCCACATCCTATAGTCACATATATGTATCCTCCACATCCTATAGTCACATATATATATCCTCCACATCCTATAGTCACATATATATATCCTCCACATCCTATAGTCACATATATATATATCCTCCACATCCTATAGTCACATATATATATATATCCTCCACATCCTATAGTCACATATATATATCCTCCACATCCTATAGTCACATATATGTATCCATCACATCCTATAGTCACATATATGTATCCACCATATCCTATAGTTACATATATATATCCTCCACATCCTATAGTCACATATATGTATCCACCACATCCTATAGTCACATATATATATCCTCCACATCCTATAGTCACATATATATATCCTCCACATCCTATAGTCACATATATATATCCTCCACATCCTATAGTTACATATATGTATCCTCCACATCCTATAGTCACATATATATATATCCTCCACATCCTATAGCCACATATATATATCCTCCACATCCTATAGTCACATATATATATATATCCTCCACATCCTATAGTCACATATATATATCCACCATATCCTATAGTTACATATATGTATCCACCATATCCTATAGTTACATATATATATCCTCCACATCCTATAGTCACATATATATATCCACCATATCCTATAGTTACATATATGTATCCACCATATCCTATAGTTACATATATGTATCCTCCACATCCTATAGTCACATATATATATCCTCCACATCCTATAGTCACATATATATATCCTCCACATCCTATAGTCACATATATGTATCCTCCACATCCTATAGTCACATATATATATCCTCCACATCCTATAGTCACATATATATATCCTCCACATCCTATAGTCACATATATGTATCCAACACATCCTATAGTCACATATATGTATCCTCCACATCCTATAGTCACATATATGTATCCTCCACATCCTATAGTCACATATATGTATCCACCACATCCTATAGTCACATATATATATATCCACCATATCCTATAGTCACATATATGTATCCAACACATCCTATAGTCACATATATGTATCCACCACATCCTATAGTCACATATATATATATCCACCATATCCTATAGTCACATATATGTATCCTCCACATCCTATAGTCACATATATGTATCCAGATAATATAGACTAGGTTTCCTTGCTGATATCTTGGTGACTAATGATCTACACCAGGTCTGATGGGGGTGATGAGGGAAATGTCACCAGGGTGTTGGGTCCGGCAGACTTCACCATCTTTATCTGCTCTCAATCCTCAGCCATCACAGAGGATGCTGAACCTTTGATGTCGACTAATTAAATTCTAACATTTTGTCGAACAGCTTAGTACATACGGCCAATAAGCCGCCTCAGCCTAAACAGGGCTTTACTGCACAGCCATCGCTGCACCTACTAATGAGGGCATGGAAATTCCCAGACAGCGCCCTCCAAAGGGCAGAGAGGTAACTACACCTACACCCATGATCCCAGATGTGACACCATAACCTGTAGTAACATGTAGCAGGAAAGGGTTAAAGTCCACAAACCAAGGGAACATCCCTAAAGCAAAGAGAAGGGGCGCCCCCCAAAATCCTGCCGCCTGTCGAGACGCTAAAGAGTGCCATGTGATCGGGATTTCATGAAAAGTGGTTCTAGACACCGAGCGCCCATTTATTCTGTAAGAACCAAAGAGAGGATTGTAAAAATATTTAATAAGACATTCATGTCGGCGACTTTGATGTAAAATTCCCAGTGAAAACCTCTGATAAGAGAGGAGTTTTGTGCAAAATGAATGGGATCCCCCCTCATCTAGAAAAACAAGAAAACAAAACATAAAGGAAGGTATTTTACAGGCACGGAATACACACAATGCCAACAGCAATGATCCTTTCATCTGATCCCGCTCACTATATACATGACAAGGGGAGAGAAAATGTGTTTTGTTTCTGTCGACTTTAAAAAATAGAAAAGGAACCGAGTTATTAAAAATGTATAAATCTGGATGTTCAATGCAAACAATCAGTTATAGATGGCGGCGCAGGAAGAGACGACACCCGGCTCAGCCCAGGAGGACGCAGGGTCACATGGTCAAGATGGCCACCGAGGTCATGTGTAGCATCAGAGGGGCAGCAACAGTATATGGGCCCCTGCTGTCCAATATTTCATCACAGCGCCCCCTGCATGTCATTCTAATAATTCACCAGGAATTCATTATATCACATGGAATCTAATAGAAAGTAAGAAGCTAGGCCTGGACCCCATCATACAGCGCACATATAGCGCGTCTGCCCCCTATAGCATGTGTCTATATATATATATTCTAGAAGGATCTAATCATCATGTGTGATACTGCCTGCTGAGCTGTGTATCTAAGCCTATCAGGTGTGACACTTTCTGCTGAGCTCTGTATCTAATCCTATCAGGTGTGATACTGTTGAGCTAGAGAATTTCAGTCCATCATGGATTTGTGTTTATTAATTACTAATAATAATCATCGGATTAAGTAATGACGACCATTTCTGACTCCTCCCAATGACTACACAGCCAGATGTCTCCAGTATCACCAGTATCACCAATACAGCCTGTGCCCTGTTCACATGTGACAGTCAGATGCAGACTGATATATGGTTGTATAAAGTTCCTGATCTGGTTACATTGTAGCAGAGTCCTGACCTCTGACCCCGGCTCAGCCACCCTCAGGTTCTCTATATAGCCCTGCACATTACACACTGCCCCAGAATAGACTATGTAGTAATTGCTGACACAAAGTAACGACTGACCAGAACCAAGGAAATTCTGCAAGAACATTGAGACGCTGGAGATGATCGGTGCTAATAAATAGGAATTATAACCAACTGTATATCCCAGCAGAAGACACACATATATATATATATATATATATATATATATATATATATATATCTAGTAGAAGGATAATAGTAACAGATAGGTCATGTCTATTCACAGTGAGTCTAGGGCTCGGCCCACAACGTACACAGGTCCTAATGGGAATCCGGCCCCTGGCACCAGATAAGACATCATGTCAAAGATGGCGCCAAACACTTTATAACAAATATTAGGATAGAGGGCGCAGGTCACTGTGTCTGCAGGAAGGGTCAGCACCAAGGCATGTGACCCTAGCGAGGGCAGCGCACCCCCTGGACACTAGAGGGCACATGCTATATCCATTCCTGGTCACTAAAGGGTTACGTAATGTACAAACCCTGCAGCCACACTTGGCACTAAAAGGCCACGTATTATACAAGCAGTTTATGTTCCCTGCCCCTAGAGGGCGATGTATTATGCACAATGCTGTAGCTGACCACTAGAGGGCTGCCCGATATACCAGCTGTGCTCAATCCCATACAGGGTTATATAGTACACAAATACTTTGGCCACATGTCAGCTTAAAGGGCCACATATCATACAAGTGGTATTCATTCCTGGCCACTAGAGGGCAGTGTATTGTACACACTGTTGTAGTGTGTGTGTGTGTGTTGGGATGGCGGGATGCAGCTTTGGGGAGGGGGGCATTGCTTCTTATTGGGGACAAACAACTGCTGTAAATATTTATGACCACTAGAGATCCACATATTAAATAATCACTGTAGTTACCCCACCACTAGAGGGCCACACCTCATACAGGCTGTCTCTATTCCGGACCAGTAGAGGACAACATATATAAACACATTAGTTACCCCACCACTAGAGGGCGACACTCCATACAAGTTGTATTCATTACGGGCCACTAGAGGGCGACATATCACATAAATATTTTAGTTAACCTACCACTAGAGGGCCACACACTATACAAACAGTATCTATTTCAGCCAATAGAGGGCAGCATATTATGCAAGCAGTGAGATACTTATCATGGCCACACAGCCTAGAAGCTGTGTCTATTCCTGGCCACTAGAGGGCGGCATATTATATAACAACTTAAGCTACTCCATATCATGGAGGGACACAGATCATACCAGCAGTATCTAATCTAGATACCCCACCACTAGAGGGCCACATCATATAAGCTGTATCTATTCTTGACCTTTTGCTGTATCTAAGCCTAAAAGTACTCAAATCCCTTGTATTAGTTTCTCTACATGGCATCTATAACATGGCTAAATCAATGTCTTGATCAATGCAGTAAAAATATTGATTGCATAAAGAAATTTAGTTAATAGTCGACCCTGAACTTTGACTCACAAAGACCCTGCGGGATGAGGGTTGTGATGGTGACATATAATGTAATATATATATATATATTAATATAATGTCATATAATGTAATGTATATCAATATAATGACATATAATGTAACATATATCAATATAATGTCATATAATGTAATGTATATTAATATGTCATATAATGTAATGTATATCAATATAATGTCATATAATGTAATGTATATTAATATGTCATATAATGTAATGTATATCAATATAATGACATATAATGTAACATATATCAATATAATGTCATATAATGTAATGTATATTAATATGTCATATAATGTAATGTATATCAATATAATGTCATATAATGTAATGTATATTAATATGTCATATAATGTAATGTATATCAATATAATGTCATATAATGTAATGTATATTAATACAATGTCATATAATGTAGCGTATATTAATATAATGTCATATAATGTAATATATATTAATATAATGTCATATAATGTAATGTATATTAATATGCCATATAATGTAATATATATTAATATAATGTCATATAATGTAATATATATTAATATAATGTCATATAATGTAATGTTTATCAATATGACTTGTGATCAGATGGATTATAATAGCCAAGACTGACACAAAGTAACTACAGGAAAACCTTACAACACCCACAAATCCAGACACAACTGGATGATATCTCCATCTTGACCAATCAGAAGGTGAGATGGTGCGATGTGCGGACTGTACCATTGCCCTGGGTGTCCACTACAGACCATCTCCAGCTCCTTTAACCACTTTGCTCACCTGATGCTTGAACTTTGGCCCCAGATCTTTGTTTCTATCTGAAGCGGCCAATAGCCAATGAGATGTAAACAGGAAAGGACTCCATACAACGTAACACAAATGATTAATGATAAACAAAAACTTGAGGATTCACGGGTCCCCATGAAGGGTTAACCCTCCTGGCGGCTGCACATCCTGGGCAGTATATGAGTGTCTTCTACCCATCAATAGGCAGAAACAATGAGCTAATCCGTCAGATACAATGCAGCCGCTTTATTACTGAAGGTACACAAGACCTACAGCTAATTTGGTCTCTGACAAAGTCAGCCTTGCTCAGTATATGGAAGGTGAAGAATACAATTTCGTTACAAAGCTCACACAGGAACCATTCAGCGCCATTCAATAGTCGTCACATTGTGTTACGTGTGCTACGCAAATTGAATGAAGTCGGTTTGAGCTGAGACTAACAGCTCTTAACTGCTGGAATTAGTTCAAGGCCTTACAATGATCCAGCTCGGCGCTGAATGATTCGCACATTATGTTTATAACCAGCGGACAATTGAATTGCATTTATTCAAAAGCATTACCTGTACAATTCTGAAATCTTCCATTATGAGATGTGCGGTAAAGCTAATGTCGAAAGACACTTCACACAATGGGCCGCACAAAGGAAGCAAACCTTTAGGATTTACTGCAAACACCAATTGGATTCAAGGAGCTAAACAGGTCCCGGCTGGTCAGGTTGGCAGTGGGCCTGTGTTGATGGAAGGTCGCACGGCCATTGTGAGGGAGATCGGGTCATATAAGGGTTAAAAAATTGACACTATCAGCTCAAGAAGTTTACAGGACCAACAGAAAACCAATTGGCCATGTGAAAGGGATGGACAGAGACCAAGACTCAACCAGATGAGAAGACACCAGGAGATGAAATCCAGTCTGTGGCACATAGTCCTCATCATCAGCACTACGCAACACTAGAAAGACTCAAAGACTCATCCAGAAGATAGAAGACCAAGAGATGAAATCCACTCCATGGTACATGGTCCTCATCATCAGCACTACACAACACTAGAAAGACTCAAAGACTCAACCAGAAGATAGAAGACCAAGAGATGAAATCCATCATCAGCACTACACAACACCAGAATCTTACAGATGCAACAAGAAGATAGAAGACCAGGAGATGAAATCCACTCCATGGTACATGGTCCTCATCATCAACACTACGCAACACTAGAAAGACTCAAAGACTCAACCAGAAGATAGAAGACCAAGAGATGAAATCCATCATCAGCGCTACGCAACACCAGAATCTTACAGACGCAACCAGAAGATAGAAGACCAGGAGATGAAATCCACTCCATGGTACATGATCCTCATCATCAGCACAACGCAACACTAGAAAGACTCAAAGAGTCATCCAGAAGATAGAAGACCAAGAGAAGAAATCCATCATCAGCGCTACGCAACACCAGAATCTTACAGACGCAACAAGAAGATAGAAGATCAGGAGATGAAATCTACTCCATGGTACATGATCCTCATCATCAGCACTACGCAACACTAGAAAGACTCAAAGACTCAACCAGAAGATAGAAGACCAAGAGATGAATTCCACTCCATGGCACACAGTCCTCATTGTTGGCACCACACAACACCAAAAAATTCTGCATGCTGTGCCAACCAGAGACTATAAGACTCATTATGAAGTCCACTACATCCTCGCCACAGTGCAACACCAGAAAACCTTGGCTTGCTGGTCCACTTAAAGAATTAAATTGGCTCTTAATGTTAGGCAAAGTGGTCCGAGTGATCAGACCCATCTATGCTGCACCTCCCTCTTTCGATACAAAATTTAGGATTTGATTTGGTTCCCCATAATCTGTCCCATCCATAAAAGAAGAGTGCGACCTGTCCAAAATCTGGAACTTTGAACCCTAGAAGGTCTCCACCACACTACTGTAGCTCCCAACCACTTGATGAGGGCAGGATGTTTCACCACATTAGGAGAACCCTCCTCCCCAAGGAGTTTAAAGGATCATAAATTGCAATTTTTTGGAACTGCTGATTCCCAGGAAAGGTAACAAGACCCGATGGGAAATAGGTTTACAGTTCTATGCCTTATAATGGTTGTTAACGCTTTCTCTATAGAAACTTCTGCCATTTCGGTGGATTTTGCTACATCCAGGACTTGCAATTCCACCCCCCACACATGGAACATAAAAATCTCTTAGAAGACTTGGACCTCCTCTACATTGCTGTGTAGGATCCCGGCCAGGAAAAGACTGGTGTATCTCGAAATCACATGCAGGAAATACAAGCCAAGAAAATGTGTCCTCCAACTTCGAGTCACGCGGCATTTTCTCCGTAATCTCAGCCGATCCCATTCCAAGCCGAGGGGATTCTGCTGCATTACAGAGTTTTATATCACAATAAACCTCTGAGATCCCCCCCAGCAGGTTCAGTACAAGACTCTGAGCCGGCCCAAAACCCTTCACTAAATATCTGCGCACAATCGTCCTGCTCCAAACCTGCCGGGCTAAGAGGCAAGACTGGGGCAAATCACAAACACAAAAACCTCTCTATGATCGATATTCCCTTCTCCCAATATGTCATCAGAAAGTGAAGTATTAGAATATTTGGAGATGATACATTGTTTATTCTTTTTAATGTTACCCATATAAATATAAAAAAACATCTGAAAAATGTTGTGTGAAAAATTTCTGCAGCTATCACAATATCAGCACAGGCAGGATTACAATGACAGAACACACCTATATACAGATAACACAGCTCTCCTCCACCTCCCTGCAAAGCATCCTGTGCACAGGTCACAGAGCATGCCCACTACACTACCCTAAGGAAACAATAGGTGATGGTCACAGCTCACCTCCTCCCTGCATAATGTCCTCTGCACAGGTCACAGAGCATGCCCACTACACTCTCCTATAGAAACAATAGGTGATGGTCACAGCTCACCTCCTCCCTGTATAATGTCCTCTGTACAGGTCACAGAACATGCCCACTACACTCTCATATAGAAACAATAGGTGATGGTCACAGCTCACCTCCTCCCTGAATAATGTCCTCTGCACAGGTCACAGAGCATGCCCACTACATTATCCTATAGAGACAATAGGTGATGGTCACAGCTCACCTCCTCCCTGCATAATGTCCTCTGCACAGGTCACAGAGCATGCCCACTACACTATCCTATAGAGACAATAGGTGATGGTCACAGCTCACCTCCTCCCTGCATAATGTCCTCTGCACAGGTCACAGAGCATGCCCACTACACCCGCCTTTAGAGACAATAGATGATGGTCACAGCTCACCTCCTCCCTGCATAATGTCCTCTGCACAGGTCACAGAGCATGCCCACTACACTACCCTAAGGAAACAATAGGTGATGGTCACAGCTCACCTCCTCCCTGCATAATGTCCTCTGCACAGGTCACAGAGCATGCCCACTACACTCTCCTATAGAAACAATAGGTGATGGTCACAGCTCACCTCCTCCCTGAATAATGTCCTCTGCACAGGTCACAGAGCATGCCCACTACACTCTCCAGTAAAAATATTATATGATGGTCACAGCTCTCCCCTTCCTTGCATAGATAGTGACCTCTGTACAGGTCACAGAGCATGTCCACAAGCCTATAGAAGTCAAGAGATGATGGTCACAGCTCATCTCACAATGACCATTGCACAAGTCACAGAGCATGCCCACTATAGGCTACCATAGAAGGCAATAAACCTTCTCCAATCTCCAGACTCCTATAGTCTATGTGGCTGCTGTAAAGCATGACTCTGAATGCTGTTAATATACTACACAGTCACACTGAGTCCTCCAGAACCACATTCTAGAAGCAGCAGCTTTTTTACTATGGCTCATAGAGGAAGGGGGGGGGGGGGGCACTAGGGGTGATACCCCCAAACTATGACTCTTATATGCCCGGCAGAACTTAGATACAGCTACGGCCCGTCTCATCAGGACGACTACAGCACAGCTAAAAAAAATGTTGGTCCCCAAAATAAAAAGAATTTTTGGCTGTTCTCGTACAGAAGTTTCTAAGATGTTTTGGCTACTGAAGATTTATAGCATGACATAAAACAGAGGTGAAGACGGGATAAAGACGCAAGTCACAAACCCACAGTAACCGCAGCTGTAAGCCCATCAGACCGCCTGTGTGCAGGACGGGGGAGGGGATCATGTCAGGCGGCCATTACCGGCCATCGCACTATTGTGCTCCACATCTCGCACACTTACAATAACTGTGAATGTTGTTTTTCCTCGGTGTGTCAGCGCGCTCATTCACGTTAAACTCCTAATTTATTACTATTGCCGGGGATTTAAGTAAAGCTTCATTCCCTCCGCTGCCAAAAACTAATAGCAGAAGCAGAAGTGCCATCTGATTTATACACGCTGCGGCCGAGCCAAAAATAAAAGGAGCTCACGGCTCCGAGGGCGGTGTGCACGCTCAGGAGGTGAGGAGAGGAGCTGTCAGGACCCCGCATGTATCAAAGAGCAACTCGGCGGATACATTGTATCAATAACACTGCAGAGCATATTAAAGGGGGCTCCGGGAGAAGCCACTGTAATACTTCCCTGGAGACTCCCTATACTGGGAAAGAAGATTCTGGGTGACAGCGAGGTCACTATACTTGTAGGGTCCACATATACAAATAGTCATAGAGCAGCGCCCCTAGTGGCTGACCAGACTCACTGACCTTACATTTATTGCTACTTACAATGGTCAGTAGCGGCCTGCACAATAAATCCGCACTATCCACATCATCTCCTACAAACCCCATTGATAAGAGGAAGTGTCAGGATCTGCTGTGGAAAGCAAGACATCAAGTGGTAAAATCCAAGAAAACTGATAAGACAAGTCCCTGCAATAACGACCAAGAAATCCCATCCTTATCATTACCACACATCCTGCTAGGGACACGAAAATGCAAAACTCACATGAACTGCTCTAGATTATCCCAATAAAAGATTCATAGTGTCAGAAACAGAACATTATCTATCTATCTATCTCATATCTATCTCATATCTATCTATCTCCTATCTATCTATCTATCTATCTATCCCATATCTATCTATCTATCTATCTATCTATCTATCTATCTCATATCTATGTATCTATCTATCTATCTCATATCTATCTATCTATCTCCTATCTATCTATCTATCTATCTCCTATCTATCTCATATCTATCTATCTATCTCATATCTATCTATCTATCTACCTATCTCATATCTATCTATCTCATATCTATCTATCTATCTATCTCATATCTATCTCATATCTATCTATCTATCTATCTATCTCATATCTATCTATCTATCTATCTATCTATCTCATATCTATCTATCTATCTATCCCATATCTATCTATCTATTTATCTCATATCTATGTATCTATCTATCTCATATCTATCTATCTATCTATCTATCTATCTATCTATCTATCTCATATCTATCTCATATCTATCTATCTCATATCTATCTATCTATCTATCTCCTATCTATCTCATATCTATCTATCTCATATCTATCTCATATTTATCTATCTATCTATCTATCTCATATCTATCTATCTATCTCATATCTATCTATCTCATATCTATCTATCTCATATCTATCTCATATCTATCTATCTATCTCATATCTATCTATCTATCTATCTATCTCATATCTATCTCATATTTATCTATCTATCTATCTATCTCATATCTATCTATCTATCTCATATCTATCTATCTCATATCTATCTATCTCATATCTATCTCATATCTATCTATCTCTCTCATATCTATCTATCTCCTATCTATCTATCTATCTCATATCTATCTATCTATCTATCTCATATCTATCTATCTCATATCTATCTATCTCATATCTATCTATCTCATATCTATCTATCTATCTCATATCTATCTATCTATCTCATATCTATCTATCTATCTCCTATCTATCTATCTATCTATCTATCTCATATCTATCTATCTCATATCTATCTATCCCATATCTATCTATCTATCTCATCTATTTATCTATCTCATATCTATCTCATATCTATCTATCTCATATCTATCTCATATTTATCTATCTATCTATCTCATATCTATCTATCTATCTATCTATCTCATATCTATCTATCTATCTATCTCATATCTATCTATCTATCTATCTCATATCTATCTATCTATCTATCTATCTATCTCATATCTATCTATCTCATATCTCTCTATCTCATATCTATCTATCTCATATCTATCTCATATCTATCTATCTATCTCATATCTATCTATCTCATATCTATCTATCCCATATCTATCTATCTATCTCCTATCTATCTCATATCTATCTATCTCATATATATCTCATATCTATCTCATATCTATCTATCTCATATCTATCTATCTATCTATCTATCTCATATCTATCTCATATCTATCTATCTATCTATCTATCTATCTATCTATCTATCTATCTCATCTACCTCATATCTATCTATCTATCTCATAGCTATCTATCTATCTAATATCTATCTATCTATCTATCTATCTATCTATCTATCTCATATCTATCTCATATCTATCTATCTATCTATCTCATATCTATCTATCTATCTATCTATCTATCTCATATCTATCTCATATCTATCTATCTATCTATCTATCTCATATCTATCTATCTATCTCCTATCTATCTATCTATCTATCTCCTATCTATCTCATATCTATCTATCTCATATCTATCTATCTCATATCTATCTCATATTTATCTATCTATCTATCTATCTCATATCTATCTATCTATCTATCTCATATCTATCTATCTATCTCATATCTATCTATCTATCTCATATCTATCTATCTATCTCATATCTATCTATCTATCTATCTATCTATCTCTCTATCTCATATCTATCTATCTCATATCTATCTCATATCTATCTATCTATCTCATATCTATCTATCTATCTATCTCATATCTATCTCATATCTATCTCTCTCATATCTATCTATCTCCTATCTATCTATCTATCTATCTATCTATCTATCTATCTATCTATCTCCTATCTATCTATCTATCTCATATCTATCTATCTCATATCTATCTATCTATCTCATATCTATCTATCTATCTCCTATCTATCTATCTATCTATCTATCTATCTATCTATCTATCTCATATCTATCTATCTCATATCTATCTATCCCATATCTATCTATCTATCTCCTATCTATCTCATATCTATCTATCTCTAATATATCTCATATCTATCTCATATCTATCTATCTCATATCTATCTATCTATCTCATATCTATCTCATATCTATCTATCTATCTCATATCTATCTATCTATCTATCTATCTATCTCATATCTATCTCCTATCTATCTATCTCATATCTATCTATCTATCTCCTATCTATCTATCTATCTATCTATCTATCTCATATCTATCTATCTCATATCTATCTATCCCATATCTATCTATCTATCTCCTATCTATCTCATATCTATCTATCTCTAATATATCTCATATCTATCTCATATCTATCTATCTCATATCTATCTATCTATCTATCTATCTATCTATCTCATATCTATCTCATATCTATCTATCTATCTCATATCTATCTATCTATCTATCTATCTATCTATCTCATATCTATCTCCTATCTATCTATCTCATATCTATCTATCTATCTATCTCATATCTATCTATCTATCTATCTATCTATCTATCTCATATCTATCACATATCTATCTATCCATCTATCTCATATCTATCTCATATCTATCTATCTATCTCATATCTATCTATCTCATATCTATCTATCTATCTATCTATCTATCTATCTCATATCTATCTCCTATCTATCTATCTCATATCTATCTATCTATCTATCTCATATCTATCTATCTATCTATCTATCTCATATCTATCTCATATCTATCTATCTATCTATCTATCTATCTCATATCTATCACATATCTATCTATCCATCTATCTCATATCTATCTCATATCTATCTATCTATCTCATATCTATCTATCTATCTGTCTATCTATCTATCTATCTATCTTTATCTATAAGTAAATCACTGGCTCTGAACTCAGCATTTCATGTGTTAATGTGAAATGAGGTTAAATAAATTTTGAGTGTACAGCTGAGGAGCACCTTAGGCTGAGGAGCACCCACATATGCTATTAATGGTTGTACATAGGGCACTTTATATCACACTTCATCCAGTATGGAATCCTGAGAACACTTTGGATACATTATTACACTACAGATACCATAAATATTGTACTAAATTAGACTGATGTATAGGGCTCCATAATGTCTCCTCCCACTGCCAGAAATGCCTCTCTATGGTAAGATGATGCTCCAGAACATTCCATATAAGTGAGCGTGGCCACCAGGACTGATCATCAAGGCAACAAAGTGGCAGACTGGCGCTGGCGCACACAACTCCTGCATCACAATTTCCTCCACCTTAAGCAGTACAATAATGAGAATGTGCTGCTGACCCCGTGGACCCCGGCGCCTCGCCAGCCAGCTTTGCTCCTTGGGCACACGGGCGATTCCGCGCTCTCTGCGTCTCCCTGGCCGCGGGCGGCTCGGTAATTAGAGTGCCTTATTGCAATTATTTCTATGTCAGAAGCCTAAAACGTTAAAAATGCCCAAGGTTCATCAGAGAAGCCTTCAAAAGCCGCTCTCCTCTGGCGGAGCAAGTTCTGGAGCTGCCGATCGGCTGGAGAGGATGTGACTCGTTTTAGGCAAAATTTTAATGATTGGCTTGGTCTCGGCAGTCGGCGGCCCCTGGAGCTGGTCATTAAGAGGCAGGAAATGCCGCACCGACAGTCATTACCACTTCATTATGGATGTTGTTTGTAGTGAAGGCTGTCGCCTTTATGGGAAAATTTTCTAACAAGAAGGCGCTTGTGTTCCTCCAGGTCCAGGATCCGATCACCTGCTGCGGAGATATTTGGCCAGCAGCAGATTTGCATTATAATAGGGTCATTCTTATCCCTGCATCTCATGTATAAACCACTTGGCAGTGGGGAGCGGGCACAAGGGGATGACTGGTGAGGGGCACAAGGGAATAGCTAGTAAGGGGTACAAGGGAATGACTGGTGAGGGGCGCAAGGAAATGACTGGTGAGGGGCGCAAGGGAATAGCTAGTAAGGGGTACAAGGGAATGACTGGTGAGGGGTACAAGGGAATAGCTAGTAAGGGGCACAAGGGAATGACTGGTGAGGGGTACAAGGGAATAGCTAGTAAGGGGCACAAGGGAATGACTGGTGAGGGGAACAGACACCCCACAATAGGGTCAAGTTGCAACAATACACCAGCCCCCAATCCTTGATGTAACAAACACCCCTTCCCCTTCGCTCCCGCTGTCCTGGGAGATATATATATATATACAGCTGTCTTCAAGGTTCGCTCTTTACATGATGATACACGTCATACAGATTCCCCTATTCAGCAATCTCTCCCCCGACAACTAGTTTCCTACATCAGCAAATAGTTGTCAGACTCCATTACTTTTTGTCCCTTTGCTTTTTCTACAAAGGTATAAAGAAAAGACAGTCATGTGACAGCTAAGGTATTTGGAGCACTATACACGGACTGCGCAGATCCAAAGGGTATTAGCAAAAAATGATTTATTTCCCAAGGTATGGTACAGTAAGCACACAATACCTCCATTGTCCTCTCACCTCCTGCGGGTGCTACACAGTGCAGCAGCGATCCTATATCCACCTGTTAAATACTCTTGAAGTTGGTTGTGTTATCAAACACAACCTAAAAAGGTGAGGAGCAAATTGTCTCTACCTTGTCTTCCTTTTATTCTAAATGATAATGCACTATGCACTGCTCGGTGCTTTTTTCTTCTGTTTGTGTGCATGTGACAGCTAAGCTCCACCCAGAGCAGCCATATGACAGCTAAGCTCCACCCAGAGCAGCCATATGACAGCTAAGCTCCACCCAGAGTAGCCATATGACAGCTAAGCTCCACCCAGAGCAGCCATATGACAACTAAGCTCCACCCAGAGCAGCCATATGACAACTAAGCTCCACCCAGAGCAGCCATATGACAACTAAGCTCCACCCAGAGCAGCCATATGACAACTAAGCTCCACCCAGAGAAGCCATATGACAACTAAGCTCCACCCAGAGCAGCCATATGTCAACTAAGCTCCACCCAGAGCAGCCATATGACAACTAAGCCCTACCCAAAGTAGTCATGTGACAACCAAGCTCCACCCAGAACAGCCATATGGGATCTAAGCCCCACCCACGTAGCAACTGAGCTGTCCTGTAGGAAATAAGCTCCACCCAGCACAGTTATGTGGCACCATCCAGAGTAGTCACATGACAGTTAAGTCCCACCCAAAGCAATCACATGGGAACTAAGCTCCACCCAGCACAGTTATTTGACAACTAAACTTCAGCTAGAACAGTCACATGACAACTAAACACCATCCACAGCAGTCACATGACACCCAGAGCAGTCATGTGACAGCTAAGCTCCACCCAGAGCAGTCATGTGACAGCTAAGCTCCACCCAGAGCAGTCATGTGACAGCTAAGCACTATCCACAGCTGTCACATGACAGCTAAGCTCCACCCAGAGCAGTGTGCGGGATCTAGGCTCCACCCACAGTGAAAAAGCACAGATGGAACTGGAAATGAGGCATTGTGGGACCTAAGTAAATCACAAGCAGTTATATTTGGTAATTTCCAGGTGCTATTATCCTCGGCCTCCTGTAGGGGACGCCACCAGTGCAAAGTAAGGTGATGACTGGAGATTTCCTTTAATGACATAGTTGCCGTCAGTCAACATATACTGTAGAGATGTAGACAGTGATGACTTACAATGTGACCTGGAGATGGAGACCTGGCGTCCTTCATTGCTTGTCTGCTCTGCACGTCCAAAAGTGGCCATTTCATCTGAAGGTACTGCAGGAAAGAAGAAAGAAAACATCAGTACAAAGAAGCGGAGCAAAAGGTGGAGAAATACAGAGAGTAGAACCCCCAATATCCAGAGCACAACCCCCAACAAACTACTGGGACCACAAGAGAAGAGGCCACAGATCTGTCACCTGCAGTAAAGCAGCAAGCAGTAATACAGCAAAATGCTCATCACCCTGCACACATATACATTATCCATACCCATCACCCTGCACACATATACATTATCCATAATCATCACCCTGCACACATATACATTATCCATACTCATCACACTGACACATATACATTATCCATACCCATCACACATATACATTATCCATACTCATCACCCTGACACATATACATTATCCATACCCATCACCCTGACACATATACATTATCCATACCCATCACCCTGCACACATATACATTATCCATACTCATCACCCTGCACACATATACATTATACATACCCATCACCCTGACACATATACATTATCCATACCCATCACCCTGCACACATATACATTATCCATACTCATCACCCTGACACATATACATTATCCATACTCATCACCCTATACACATATACATTATCCATACTCATCACCCTGCACACATACACATTATCCATAATCATCACCCTGCACACATATACATTATCCATACCCATCACCCTGCACACATATACATTATCCATACTCATCACCCTATACACATATACATTATCCATACTCATCACCCTGACACATATACATTATCCATACTCATCACCCTATACACATATACATTATCCATACTCATCACCCTGCACACATATACATTATCCATACTCATCACCCTGCACACATATACATTATCCATACTCATCACCCTGCACACATATACATTATCCATACTCATCACCCTGCACACATATACATTATCCATACTCATCACCCTGACACATATACATTATCCATACTCATCACCCTGACACATATACATTATCCATACTCATCACCCTGCACACATACACATTATCCATAATCATCACCCTGCACACATATACATTATCCATACCCATCACCCTGCCCACATATACATTATCCATACCCATCACCCTGCACACATATACATTATCCATACTCATCACCCTATACACATATACATTATCCATACCCATCACCCTGCACACATATACATTAGCCATACTCATCACCCTATACACATATACATTATCCATACCCATCACCCTGACACATATACATTATACATACTCATCACCCTGACACATACACATTATCCATACTCATCACCCTGCACACATATACATTATCCATACCCATCACCCTGCACACATATACATTATCCATACTCATCACCCTGCACACATATACATTATCCATACCCATCACCCTGCACACATATACATTATCCATACTCATCACCCTGCACACATATACATTATCCATACTCATCACCCTGACACATATACATTATCCATACTCATCACCCTGCACACATATACATTATCCATACTCATCACCCTGCACACATATACATTATCCATACTCATCACCCTGCACACATATACATTATCCATATCCATCACCCTGCACACATATACATTATCCATACTCATCACCCTGCACACATATACATTATCCATATCCATCACCCTGCACACATATACATTATCCATACTCATCACCCTGACACATATACATTATCCATACTCATCACCCTGACACATACACATTATCCATACTCATCACCCTGCACACATATACATTATCCATACTCATCACCCTGCACACATATACATTATCCATATCCATCACCCTGCACACATATACATTATCCATATCCATCACCCTGCACACATATACATTATCCATACTCATCACCCTGACACATATACATTATCCATACTCATCACCGTGCACACATATACATTATCCATACTCATCACCCTGCACACATATACATTATCCATACTCATCACCCTGACACATACACATTATCCATACTCATCACCCTGACACATACACATTATCCATACTCATCACCCTGCACACATATACATTATCCATATCCATCACCCTGACACATATACATTATCCATACTCATCACCCTGACACATATACATTATCCATACTCATCACCCTGCACACATATACATTATCCATACTCATCACCCTGACACATATACATTATCCATACTCATCACCCTGCACACATACACATTATCCATACCCATCACCCTGACACATATACATTATCCATACTCATCACCCTATACACATATACATTATCCATACTCATCACCCTGCACACATACACATTATCCATAATCATCACCCTGCACACATATACATTATCCATACCCATCACCCTGCACACATATACATTATCCATACTCATCACCCTATACACATATACATTATCCATACTCATCACCCTGACACATATACATTATCCATACTCATCACCCTATACACATATACATTATCCATACTCATCACCCTGCACACATATACATTATCCATACTCATCACCCTGCACACATATACATTATCCATACTCATCACCCTGCACACATATACATTATCCATACTCATCACCCTGCACACATATACATTATCCATACTCATCACCCTGACACATATACATTATCCATACTCATCACCCTGACACATATACATTATCCATACTCATCACCCTGCACACATACACATTATCCATAATCATCACCCTGCACACATATACATTATCCATACCCATCACCCTGCCCACATATACATTATCCATACCCATCACCCTGCACACATATACATTATCCATACTCATCACCCTATACACATATACATTATCCATACCCATCACCCTGCACACATATACATTATCCATACTCATCACCCTATACACATATACATTATCCATACCCATCACCCTGACACATATACATTATACATACTCATCACCCTGCACACATATACATTATCCATACCCATCACCCTGCACACATATACATTATCCATACTCATCACCCTGCACACATATACATTATCCATACTCATCACCCTGACACATATACATTATACATACTCATCACCCTGACACATATACATTATCCATACTCATCACCCTGCACACATATACATTATCCATACTCATCACCCTGCACACATATACATTATCCATACTCATCACCCTGCACACATATTCATTATCCATATCCATCACCCTGCACACATATACATTATCCATACTCATCACCCTGCACACATATACATTATCCATATCCATCACCCTGCACACATATACATTATCCATACTCATCACCCTGACACATATACATTATCCATACTCATCACCCTGACACATACACATTATCCATACTCATCACCCTGCACACATATACATTATCCATACTCATCACCCTGCACACATATACATTATCCATATCCATCACCCTGCACACATATACATTATCCATATCCATCACCCTGCACACATATACATTATCCATACTCATCACCCTGACACATATACATTATCCATACTCATCACCGTGCACACATATACATTATCCATACTCATCACCCTGCACACATATACATTATCCATACTCATCACCCTGACACATACACATTATCCATACTCATCACCCTGACACATACACATTATCCATACTCATCACCCTGCACACATATACATTATCCATATCCATCACCCTGACACATATACATTATCCATACTCATCACCCTGACACATATACATTATCCATACTCATCACCCTGCACACATATACATTATCCATACTCATCACCCTGACACATATACATTATCCATACTCATCACCCTGCACACATACACATTATCCATACCCATCACCCTGACACATATACATTGTTCATGATCCTCATCATCCTGAACGTGAAAGAAATTCCAACATTTATTCTACATACAGATCACCGTCCCTACATACAGATCGCCGTCCCTACATACAGATCGCCGTCCCTACATACAGATCGCCGTCCCTACATACAGATCGCCGTCCCTACATACAGATCGCCGTCCCTACATACAGATCGCCGTCCCTACATACAGATCGCCGTCCCTACATACAGATCGCCGTCCCTACATACAGATCGCCGTCCCTACATACAGATCGCCGTCCCTACATACAGATCGCCGTCCCTACATACAGATCGCCGTCCCTACATACAGATCGCCGTCCCTACATACAGATCGCCGTCCCTATCGCTGTCCCTACATACAGATCACCGTCCCTACATACAGATCGCCGTCCCTACATACAGATCACCGTCCTTACATACAGATCACCATCCCTACATACAGATCGCCGTCCCTACATACAGATCACTGTCCCTACATACAGATCACCGTCCCTACATACAGATCACCGTCCCTACATACAGATCACCGTCCCTACATACAGATCACCGTCCCTATCGCTGTCCCTACATACAGATCACCGTCCCTACATACAGATCGCCGTCCCTACATACAGATCACCGTCCCTACATACAGATCACCGTCCCTATCGATGTCCCTACATACAGATCACCGTCCCTACATACAGATCGCCGTCCCTACATACAGATCACCATCCCTACATACAGATCGCCGTCCCCACATACAGATCACCCTCCCTACATACAGATCACCGTCCCTACATACAGATCACCGTCCCTATCGCTGTCCCTACATACAGATCACCGTCCCTACATACAGATCGCCGTCCCTACATACAGATCACCGTCCTTACATACAGATCACCGTCCCTACATACAGATCGCCGTCCCTACATACAGATCGCCGTCCCTACATACAGATCGCCGTCCCTACATACAGATCGCCGTCCCTACATACAGATCGCCGTCCCTACATACAGATCGCCGTCCCTACATACAGATCACCGTCCCTACATACAGATCACCGTCCCTACATACAGATCACCCTTCCTATCGCCGTCCCTACATACAGATCACCGTCCCTACATACAGATCACCGTCCCTACATACAGATCACCGTCCCTATCGCCGTCCCTACATACAGATCGTCGTCCCTTCATACAGATCGCCGTCCCTACGTACAGATCGCCGTCCCTACGTACAGATCGCCGTCCCTACGTACAGATCGCCGTCCCTACGTACAGATCGCCGTCCCTACGTACAGATTGCCGTCCCTACATACAGATCACCGTCCCTATCGCTGTCCCTACATACAGATCGCTGTCCCTACATACAGATCGCCGTCCCTACATACAGATCGCCGTCCCTACATACAGATCGCCGTCCCTACATACAGATCACCGTCCCTACATACAGATCACCGTCCCTACATACAGATCACCGTCCCTACATACAGATCACCGTCCCTACATACAGATCACTGTCCTTACATACAGATCACCGTCCCTACATACAGATCACTTTCCCTACATACAGATCACTTTCCCTACATACAGATCGCCGTCCCTACATACAGATCACTGTCCCTACATACAGATCGCCGTCCCTACATACAGATCGCCGTCCCTACATACAGATCGCCGTCCCTACATACAGATCACCATCCCTACATACAGATCGCCGTCCCTACATACAGATCACCGTCCCTACATACAGATCACCGTCCCTACATACAGATCACCGTCCCTACATACAGATCACCGTCCCTACATACAGATCACCGTCCCTATCGCTGTCCCTACATACAGATCACCGTCCCTACATACAGATCGCCGTCCCTACATACAGATCGCCGTCCCTACATACAGATCACCGTCCCTACATACAGATCGCCGTCCCTACATACAGATCACCGTCCCTACATACAGATCACCGTCCCTACATACAGATCACCGTCCCTATCGCTGTCCCTACATACAGATCACCGTCCCTACATACAGATCGCCGTCCCTACATACAGATCGCCGTCCCTACATACAGATCGCCGTCCCTACATACAGATCGCCGTCCCTACATACAGATCGCCGTCCCTACATACAGATCGCCGTCCCTACATACAGATCGCCGTCCCTACATACAGATCGCCGTCCCTACATACAGATCGCCGTCCCTACATACAGATCGCCGTCCCTACATACAGATCACCGTCCCTACATACAGATCACCGTCCCTACATACAGATCACCGTCCCTACATACAGATCACCGTCCCTACATACAGATCACTTTCCCTACATACAGATCACTTTCCCTACATACAGATCGCCGTCCCTACATACAGATCACCGTCCCTACATACAGATCGCCGTCCCTACATACAGATCGCCGTCCCTACATACAGATCGCCGTCCCTACATACAGATCACCATCCCTACATACAGATCGCCGTCCCTACATACAGATCACCGTCCCTACATACAGATCACCGTCCCTACATACAGATCACCGTCCCTACATACAGATCACCGTCCCTACATACAGATCACCGTCCCTACATACAGATCACCGTCCCTATCGCTGTCCCTACATACAGATCGCCGTCCCTACATACAGATCACCGTCCCTACATACAGATCACCGTCCCTACATACAGATCACCGTCCCTATCGCTGTCCCTACATACAGATCACCGTCCCTACATACAGATCGCCGTCCCTACATACAGATCGCCGTCCCTACATACAGATCGCCGTCCCTACATACAGATCGCCGTCCCTACATACAGATCGCCGTCCCTACATACAGATCGCCGTCCCTACATACAGATCGCCGTCCCTACATACAGATCGCCGTCCCTACATACAGATCGCCGTCCCTACATACAGATCGCCGTCCCTACATACAGATCGCCGTCCCTACATACAGATCGCCGTCCCTACATACAGATCGCTGTCCCTACATACAGATCGCCGTCCCTACATACAGATCACCGTCCCTACATACAGATCACCGTCCCCACATTTAGTCTATGGTCCTGTCAGTGAGTTCCTGGGCACAGGTCTGGGGTCGGGCGGGGGCGCGGTCGCCCATACACCTCTGATCTGTATATTATTCATCATATTCCGCACATCAAGCAGATTTATTTAGGACTGGGCTGATGAGGATCGGGCTGCGCTGAGCTGCGGATTAATGATTGAGAGGCGTCCTGCGGAGGGGGTGATTTGAATGTGTGGCCTGGCGGTGCGGGTCACTCCAGCGGTGGAGGTGCTCAGGAGACGTCTGGCCTGAAGTCTGCAGGTCCACCAGTGACGCTGCCCCCAATATCACATCCAGGCGGTAGTTTGTAATTCTTACTCTACATAAAAGCTTCATTGTCTGCCAAATCCAATCTCCACAGGCTACCTGAACCGCAGATTTTTACGAGTCTACATTTCAGCGCTCAGACTCTACAACACGCATAATTTTCAATTACATTAAGACAGAACAGGATCATTGCCTATATAACATTACGGGCTGGCGGATATGAGACTCAGCCCTACTGCCGGGAGAGCTAAATGAATCCAGATGCCACAGAGAAGCCCATGGCGCTCAACACAGGCAAATACTTTCAAATGTCAGTCCTCCCCGCCGCTCTGCCTCTGCGCCAACACCTCAGCTGTGTAACACAGACAAATACAAAGCAACACTTGGCTGTCGCACTACAGAGACAAGGAACATCTCCTGGTTTTACAGAATTATTCATCATGAGGAGGAGACACATGTGACTGCTGCCCAAAACTGCCAGCATCCTACAAGATCAGCACTGTCCTGTCCTGAAATACTCTGTCCTGCTGGGAGCTGGCTCCTGCTGCTATGTAATTCTCAGTCTGTGACCTCCTCTACTGTATAAGATCAGCAGACTCCTCTCCTGAAATACTCTGTACTGCTGGGGACCCTGCTCCTCCCACTATGTAACTCTCACCCTGTGACCTCCCTATAAGATCAGCACACTCCTCTCCTGAAATACTCTGTACTGCTGGGGACCCTGCTCCTCCCACTATGTAACTCTCACCCTGTGACCTCCTCTATAAGATCAGCACACTCCTCTCCTGAAATACTCTGTGCTGCTGGGGACCCTGCTCCTCCCACTATGTAACTCTCACCCTGTGACCTCCCTATAAGATCAGCACACTCCTCTCCTGAAATACTCTGTACTGCTGGGGACCTGCTCCTTCCACTATGTAACTCTCACCCTGTGACCTCCTCTATAAGATCAGCACACTCCTCTCCTGAAATACTCTGTACTGCTGGGGACCCTGCTCCTCCCACTATGTAACTCTCACCCTGTGACCTCCTCTATAAGATCCGCACACTCCTCTCCTGAAATCCTCTGTACTGCTGGGGACCCTGCTCCTCCCACTATGTAACTCTCACCCTGTGACCTCCCCTATAAGATCAGCACACTCCTCTCCTGAAATCCTCTGTACTGCTGGAGACCCTGCTCCTCCCACTATGTAACTCTCACCCTGTGACCTCCCCTATAAGATCAGCACACTCCTCTCCTGAAATCCTCTGTACTGCTGGGGACCCTGCTCCTCCCACTATGTAACTCTCACCCTGTGACCTCCTCTATAAGATCCGCACACTCCTCTCCTGAAATACTCTGTACTGCTGGGGACCCTGCTCCTCCCACTATGTAACTCTCACCCTGTGACCTCCTCTATAAGATCAGCACACTCCTCTCCTGAAATACTCTGTGCTGCTGGGGACCCTGCTCCTCCCACTATGTAACTCTCACCCTGTGACCTCCTCTATAAGATCAGCACACTCCTCTCCTGAAATACTCTGTGCTGCTGGAGACCCTGCTCCTCCCACTATGTAACTCTCACCCTGTGACCTCCCTATAAGATCAGCACACTCCTCTCCTGAAATACTCTGTACTGCTGGGGACCCTGCTCCTCCCACTATGTAACTCTCACCCTGTGACCTCCCTATAAGATCAGCACACTCCTCTCCTGAAATACTCTGTACTGCTGGGGACCCTGCTCCTCCCACTATGTAACTCTCACCCTGTGACCTCCTCTATAAGATCAGCACACTCCTCTCCTGAAATACTCTGTACTGCTGGGGACCCTGCTCCTCCCACTATGTAACTCTCACCCTGTGACCTCCCTATAAGATCAGCACACTCCTCTCCTGAAATACTCTGTACTGCTGGGGACCCTGCTCCTCCCACTATGTAACTCTCACCCTGTGACCTCCTCTATAAGATCAGCACACTCCTCTCCTGAAATACTCTGTACTGCTGGGGACCTGCTCCTCCCACTATGTAACTCTCACCCTGTGACCTCCTCTATAAGATCAGCACACTCCTCTCCTGAAATACTCTGTACTGCTGGGGACCCTGCTCCTCCCATTATGTAACTCTCACCCTGTGACCTCCTCTATAAGATCCGCACACTCCTCTCCTGAAATACTCTGTACTGCTGGGGACCCTGCTCCTCCACTATGTAACTCTCACCCTGTGACCTCCTCTATAAGATCAGCACACTCCTCTCCTGAAATCCTCTGTACTGCTGGAGACCTGCTCCTCCACTATGTAACTCTCACCCTGCGACCTCCCTATAAGATCAGCACACTCCTCTCCTGAAATCCTCTGTACTGCTGGGGACCCTGCTCCTCCCACTATGTAACTCTCACCCTGTGACCTCCCCTATAAGATCAGCACACTCCTCTCCTGAAATCCTCTGTACTGCTGGAGACCCTGCTCCATCCACTATGTAACTCTCACCCTGTGACCTCCTCTATAAGATCCGCACACTCCTCCTGGATGTGTGATCCGCCTTTCTTCTCCCTGTCCACCAGGGGCGCTGTAACATGACTGTATGAACCCTGATAACCTGAGCAGCCTTCGCTGCAGTATCTCACATTCCCACAAGTTGTATTGAACATCTGAAATCTCATAAATCCCTATATAATAAGAGAGTAAATTCACCTCTA
The DNA here is from genome assembly GCA_947044405.1 of Leptodactylus fallax. Lineage (NCBI taxonomy): Eukaryota > Metazoa > Chordata > Amphibia > Anura > Leptodactylidae > Leptodactylus > Leptodactylus fallax. The sequence goes on along the minus strand of CAMRHE010000281.1, from coordinate 2,618,049 downwards.
AATTGTCCGCGTATCGGTGAATATTGTGCAGTAACACGTAATTATGGCAGGCGGCTGTAAATGTGCATTCCGATGTATTGTGTGGAAGAATGCCGCTCTTCAGGGTGAGGCCGCCCCAACACCTTTCTGTCAGATCTGATTTCACTGGCAATTGTACAGGAATGACATTCGCAGCTTCGCTCCCACACCCCGAGTCTATGGATCCGCATGGATACTGGAACCAGATGTGTACGAGAAGGGGGCCCCGTGTTCAGCCCCCTCTTCGCCCCAGGGCTTCTCACCACAAAACACAATACAAATGATGGCGACTCGTAACAGACGGAGAGAGGACGATGGGTAAAGTATTAGTAGGGGCCGAAACTGATACATTACAGGGGCAAAAAGTGATACATTGTATCCAAGTTCAGTGCGCAACAATGTAACATAAGGAAACTGTATCTAGGAGATCCGGCCATGTACAATGTAACAGGTGCGGCCACCATACCAGTAAGCGGATGGTATCGTAAAGTGAAGAACAGCGCGGTAAAATCCTACGCAATAAAGGGCAGCTTTACCTTACTCGACAAAGTGCGCAGTTTGGCAAATATTCGGTCAAGAAAGAATTCGATTGTGATTCAGCAATGATTGTGACATGTGACACTTTACTTATGTGATTCCTCGCCACCCGTACCATCTACACTGTCTACAGTACGACTACTCGTAAATGCACTTTTCACAATATGACGGAGCCATCTAGAATTTTTTTATGGCCAATCAATGTTTTAGAAATATTCAGTAAAACAAAAAAATAGGAAGTCAGTTGCAAAAGTCTTCAGGTCCTGGCGATCAAGCTCCTGAGACCGATCCTGCCTTGGAGTATATTCACACATGACTTGCAGAACTCCGTGTCCTGGCGGCCGTCACTACTCCATCTAGGTGACTGGAACTGATTTTCAGGAGCAGACGTTTCTGCATGATATCTGCAGCGTGTGAATTCACCTTTGCAGTAAGGCTGTGTTCACATTTGTATCATTTCTGTCGTACGACCAGAGGAAAAGATGAAACCGTAAAAACGTATCGTCTAATGATGGACAACAAGCAATCCTCGGAGTCACACTGACTGTAATGAGGTCCATCCGGTGTCCGTTCTGAATGGAGACGCTTATGTGAACACAGACGTAATTATTGGGTCGGATATCAAAGATGGCGGGCGCTCGGCTGCTTTTGTCAGCTCCTCTGGTTGGGCTGTGTTCACACTGGGGACTGTGCAGTCTACCCCGGGATATGTGATACTATACACAAACACTGTATATATTGTATATAACACTTCTTACTTTTCTGAATAGTTCTGGGGGTAAGGAGGGGGGCAGTTGAATTGGGGAGGGGGTCTTGGACTGGGGGGTCTTGGGTGTGAAATGTTTATCAGTTATGACATTAAACTGCAGCAGGTTGAGGAGGACGGAGCGGATTAAGATGGGGCCATTAAGATTTCCACCGGCGTGTCACTCAGCGCTGCCAGAATGTGGAATTCTTCCTGGGTCACAGGAATTCCGCACATTACTGGGAAGTGAACTGGGCACATGTGCTTCCCGCTGCAGCCGCTGCCAGGCAACCGGCTAATAACAGTGCTGCGGCCCTTAATGCCAAGGCGAGGGGGGAGCGGCGTGACTCTCCAGCAATAACATTCAGGCAACTGGAGCATCCTGCCGGGTATTATTAGGGCTCAGCAATCTGCTTACTAAGAACTAGGACCTAACATGAGCCGAAAGGGCGAGAAGACGATTCAGAAAGAAGAAAAAATACAGCAAATAATCTGAACCTAAAATCCTTAACCATGTTGTTTATACAACCGATTTGTCTCCATGGTAACAGACTACAAACCAAGCAGGTGTAGTCTGATCTTACAGTCATGTGTTACTCCATTTCACTCTTTAGGTACACAGGACTTCAGGATCTGACTATGTGGACATCCCCCTTAAGATAGTATCCTTCAAATGGAATTGTGAAAAATTCTGAAAGATCCAACTTTCCTACAGTGTTGACTACAACTACATTTTAACTTTAGGGATCAGGTATGGTGGTGACTCCAGTGGAGGTTGCAGCCTAGTCCCTCCCCCATGCTTTACACTACAGCATTGCTCAATGACAATTATATTACAGCAAGGACAGAAACCACCAGCAAGAAAGAGCAGTCTCTGAAGTAACTGCAGCACAAAGACCAAGGGGGAGGGGCCTGATTTAGGGGAGGAGTCTGAAGATAACTATCACAACTAATTACCAGAACCCAAGGTGCAAAAATGGACCCGAGCCGCAAAGAATTTGCTGGCAAACAGAGTGTAAGCTTATGGGCCCAGTCCAGTAGGGGGCATTATATGAGAAGTGTTCAGGTATGACTGCGTGTATTCACAGCTGCATGAGGCGCTTCAGTCTCTCTCTCTCTGTTCGTTACAACGTCATTCCCATCTCTGGTTATTGAAGGGTTAAACAGGGTCAAAAAACAGGGTGAAAGGAGGGATGGACAGCTCGATGAGCCCAAGGCGCTTTCCATGCAGGAGAGTAAATCTTGGGAGATGGGGAGGCCTGAGGATGATAGAGCCTCGGGCCAAATCCGTGGTCGTTACTGAGCTCCGGAGCGAGGCATTCCGAGAGTCGCCCGCCGGGCTCCGCGTCCTGTCATTCATCACAGAGAGTAAATGTGAACTCTGAGGAGCGCAGAAGAGTCAAAACCTCCCCTAACAAGAGTCGTTCAGGAGAGCGCGGCGCCGATATGCCCAATCCCCAGGATTCAGCGGAGAGTTCATGTTCACACTTTGATGTTTCTCTAAGTAACAAGATGAACCGAGAGAAAGTTATAAGAGAAGAGGCCGGAACAAGAAGAGATTATTACTAATGGTGTGTTACATAAATATCAGTCCCCGCAGAGTAACATTACACCGAGCACTACATGTCATAACTGAGCAGGAGAGCTGCGTACACTGCGAGGAACCAACAACCCCAACTCGTAGTACCAACAGTGACCAGGCAGAGCAGCACTCAATGGGAAAGTAACTATAACCCCCCCAACAGTGACTACACCAAACCAGAATAATCATTATAACAATAATGTGTGTGTATATACCGTATATATGGCTCTGTGTTTATTATATATGTTTATGATTATTATATGTCACAAATGTCTATAATTGTGTTCTTTGGTTTTATGGGCAGTTGGATCAGTCTATAAGTCTGTAGTACGGGGATTAGTGCAGTGTGATATGGTGTACAGTCATGGCCAAAAGTTTTGAGAATGATACAAATATTAATTTTTACAAAGTCTACTGCTTCAGTTTTTCTAATGGCAATTTGCATATACTCCAGAATGTTATAAAGAGTGATCAGCTTAACAGCAATTACTTGCAAAGTCAATATTTGCCTAGAAAATGAACTTTATCCCCCAAAACACATTTCAACATCATTGCAGCCCTGCCTTAAAAGGACCACCTAACATCGTTTCAGTGATTGCTCCATTAACACAGGTGTGGGTGTTGATGAGGACAGGGCTGGAGATCAATCTGTCATGATTAAGTAAGAATGACACCACTGGACACTTTAAAAGGAGGCTGGTGCTTGCCATCATTGTTTCTCTTCTGTTAACCATGGTTATCTCTACAGAAACACGTGCAGTCATCATTGCACTGCACAAAAATGGCCTAACTGGGAAGAGTATTGCAGCTAGAAAGATTGCACCTCAGTCAACAATCTATCGCATCATCAAGAACTTCAAGGAGAGAGGTTCCATTGGTGCCAAAAAGGCTCCAGGGCGCCCAAGAAAGACCAGCAAGCGGCAGGACCATCTCTTAAAAGTGTTTCAGCTGTGGGATCGGGCTACCAGCAGTGCAGAGCTTGCTGAGGAATGGCAGCAGGCAGGTGTGAGTGCATCTGCACGCACTGTGAGGCGGAGACTCTTGGAGCAAGGCCTGGTCTCAAGGAGGGCAGCAAAGAAGCCACTTCTCTCCAGAAAAAACATCAGGGACAGACTGATATTCTGCAAAAGGTACAGGGAGTGGACTGCTGAGGACTGGGGGAAAGTCATTTTCTCTGATGAATCCCCTTTTCCATTGTTTGGAACATCTGGAAAACAGCTTATTCGGAGAAGAAGAGGTGAGCGCTACCACCAGTCTTGTCTCATGCCAACTGTAAAGCATCCTGAAACCATTCATGTGTGGGGTTGCTTCTCAGCCAAGGGAATCGGCTCTCTCACAGTCTTGCCATGAATAAAGAATGGTACCAGAATGTCCTCCAAGAGCAACTTCTCCCAACCGTCCAAGAGCAGTTTGGCGCTCAACAATGCCTTTTCCAGCATGATGGAGCACCTTGCCATAAAGCAAAGGTGATAACTAAATGGCTCAGGGAACAAAACATAGAGATTTTGGGTCCATGGCCTGGAAACTCCCCAGATCTTAATCCCATTGAGAACTTGTGGTCAATCATCAAGAGACGGGTGGACAAACAAAAACCAACAAATTCAGACAAAATGAAAGCATTGATTCTGCAAGAATGGACTGCTATCAGTCAGGATTTGGTCCAGAAGTTGATTGAGAGCATGCCAGGGAGAATTGCAGAGGTCCTGAAGAAGAAGGGTCAACACTGCAAATATTGACTTGCTGCATGAACTCATTCTAAGTGTCAATATAAGCTTCTGTTACTCATAATATGAATGCAATTCTATTTCTGTATGTGATAAAAACATCTGACAAACACACAGAAAAACCAGAGGGCAGCAGATCATGTGAAAATACAATATTTGTGTCATTCTCAAAACTTTTGGCCATGACTGTATATATTGTAGATTTATTTTGGGTTTAATAGAGGTATTAGTATAGGGTCCCACCTTAATGAGGTCGCCTTGTCGGGGCAGGTGGGCTTCCTACTGTTTAATCAAATATGTATAACTAAGAACCTCAAATTTTTAGTTTATACACCATATTAATTTATAAGTGCCAATAATAGCAGTAATGCTATCTCTGTTCTCTATATACCCTTGTGCTGTGTCAGAGGCTGCTACACTTTTTTGTTTTTATATATTTTACCACAGTAGTGTGCACCTGTTCACATTGGGATGTGCTGTCTGAATCTTTTTTGTATATATATATATATATCTAAATATTCTATTGAGCTGAGGAGTGTTTGGTGCGAATGAAGCTGAAACAGGTAACTTTTACTTTACCATTACTAGTTATGGGTCATCATGTAAATATTGTATATAGTGTAATATAGATCTGTCATTAGTTATGTTATTTGTATTTTCTGTCTTAGATGTTGTTTGTTACTTTTGTTATGTTCTCCATCTAATAATATTACGTTACGCTAATATTGTAATGTTTTATCATTTTATTAAAATTAGAATAGTGAGTGCAGCTCTGGAGTATAATACAGGATAAGTAATGTAATGTATGTACACAGTGACTGCACCAGCAGAATAGTGAGCGCAGCTCTGGAGTATAATACAGGATGTAACTCAGCATCAGTACAGGATAAGTAATGTAATGTATGTACACAGTGACTGTACCAGCAGAATAGTGAGCGCAGCTCTGGAGTATAATACAGGATAAGTAATGTAATGTATGTACACAGTGACTGTACCAGCAGAATAGTGAGCGCAGCTCTGGAGTATAATACAGGATGTAACTCAGCATCAGTACAGGATAAGTAATGTAATGTATGTACACAGTGACTGTACCAGCAGAATAGTGAGCGCAGCTCTGGAGTATAATACAGGATGTAACTCAGGATCAGTACAGGATAAGTAATGTATGTACACAGTGACTGCACCAGCAGAATAGTGAGCGCAGCTCTGGAGTATAATACAGGATAAGTAATGTAATGTATGTACACAGTGACTGTACCAGCAGAATAGTGAGCGCAGCTCTGGAGTATAATACAGGATGTAACTCAGGATCAGTACAGGATAAGTAATGTAATGTATGTACACAATGACTGTACCAGCAGAATAGTGAGTGCAGCTCTGGAGTATAATACAGGATGTAACTCAGGATCAGTACAGGATAAGTAATGTAATGTATGTACACAGTGACTGCACCAGCAGAATAGTGAGCGCAGCTCTGGAGTATAATACAGGATATAACTCAGGATCAGTACAGGATAAGTAATGTAATGTATGTACACAGTGACTGTACCAGCAGAATAGTGAGCGCAGCTCTGGAGTATAATACAGGATGTAATTCAGGATCAGTACAGGATAAGTAATGTAATGTATGTACACAGTGACTGCACCAGCAGAATAGTGAGCGCAGCTCTGGAGTATAATACAGGATGTAACTCAGGATCAGTACAGGATAAGTAATGTATGTACACAGTGACTGCACCAGCAGAATAGTGAGCGCAGCTCTGGAGTATAATACAGGATGTAACTCAGGATCAGTACAGGATAAGTAATATAATGTATGTACACAGTGACTGCACCAGCAGAATAGTGAGTGCAGCTCTGGAGTATAATACAGGATGTAACTCAGGATCAGTACAGGATAAGTAATGTATGTACACAGTGACTGCACCAGCAGAATAGTGAGCGCAGCTCTGGAGTATAATACAGGATGTAACTCAGGATCAGTACAGGATAAGTAATGTATGTACACAGTGACTGCACCAGCAGAATAGTGACCGCAGCTCTGGAGCATAATACAGGATGTAACTCAGGATCAGTACAGGATAAGCAATGATACATGTATCCTGGTGATTGGAGGTGAATATACTGTAACCCTTATGGTGCAGGCAGCTCACTGACTTATACTTCTGTGAGATTCTGAGACCACGTAGAGCTGTTATGGCTTTCCTGAATTTCTGGGGCTACCACAATTTTATACCACACCTCAAAACCAAAAATAGACTTATTAGCTGTTTATAAAATTACCATTATGTATGTGCACTGCCCTATTTCTCCCACGATACAACACTGCATTGGAAGGACAATGTTCTGTACCAGCAAGGTGTAGTGGTGAGAACTGACTTTGTTCATATATCAGTAAATGAGCAGAATTATGAATACAGCTCAGGATGTAACTCTGGTATAACAAAAAGTACAGTAAATAATTTAGTAGTCACTGAGATTTACATGTTACAATGAGCTTCAATGTTACTGCAGTTATCTTCGCCAAATAAATAAAAACTGATAGGTTGTTGGCGCTGCCATAGAGAGTCCGATGTGTCAGCAATGTACAGGACCCTCATGGACGCTGCTGGCCTGACACAAAGGAATATTTGTTTCTTGGACGGTCAGGAGATACAAAATCAACCAATCAGCATGGAGGACAATACACGGCTACACTCAGTATATTTGTATATACAGTGAACTTCCTGCCATCCGACATCCGATAATCCACAATATTACTGCAATATGTAGAAAGTTATGAGATCAGAAGCAGAAGACTGAGCAGAGCAGCAGAATTAAGATACACAGTGATATATAGTTATACACTAGTCACACCGCAACCCAACCACCAGCAACATGTGATAACTCCAAGGCTTCTGAACTGCTTCCTCAAACGGAACTTTTAAAGGGGTTGTCCATATTGATGCCATACCCTTAGATCAGAGTGACAGGGGTGCTCAGGTGAGCGCTGCTCCTGTTTCACATCAATTTCTTGGATTAGATTGTATCCAGCTTAGACAATGCTGTGTGACGCAAGGTTCACACCTGCACCCGGAAACCCAATCCGCTTAGGGACCCGAAAAAGACTATAGACTATACATAGACTATAATGGGGTCCACCGAGTTTCCACCTGAAAAATGCGGAGAGAAAAGTCCTGTTTGCAGAGAGGGGGATGAAATACCCGAACGGAATCCGGGGCAGGTGTGAACCTAGCCTGAGCTGAACACATCAGCAGCTGCTGCACAAATCTCTCTGTTACAATGTATCAGCCTGCAGTCCAAGCTGCTTAGCTCACAGAGCATTGTCTTGACTGGATACAATTGTCTCCACTTCTCAGTCGTGAGCAGGACTAGCTCTGTACTAGTTTGTTACAATGTATCAGTCTGTAGTCCAGGCTGTTGAGCTCACAGAGCGTTGTCTAGACTGGATACAATTGTCTCCACTTCTCAGCTGAGAGCATGACTAGCTATGTACTAGTTTGCTACAATGTATCAGTCCAGGCTGTTTAGCTCACAGAGCATTGTCCAGCTGAGGCTAGATTCTCCTGGGCTCTCCATCATTCGGGTCCCACAAGAGACCTGTACGACGGAGAGCTCGGCCACTTAAACAGCGGTTACCAGTGGACGCCCGCGGACCCATAGACTATAATGCGCAAGATTTTCTCTCTGAAGATTTTTGGCAAAATCTGCAGCAGAATCGGACTAAAACGCAGATGTGGACCTAGCCTGTGGGCGCTATATACAGCTGACTAGCTAGATACAGGGTCACCAGCTCTGACTATAACCAGATCTGACAATGGTGAGAAAGTGAAACACAAAGTTTACTAAAAAGTTGTAGAATTTTTCATTTATACGGTGATAAGTTTGTCTTCACAAGACACTGTAGAGCTGAGGGGTTGTCACAGTGGCAGATAATCTACACAGCTGCTTCCGGGGACATGAGGATATAAAACAGGAAGTGGCTGCCACTGATGACAGATAATGGAGCGGCTGTCAGTGACAGCTGCTCTAGTCACGACTGAAGGTGTTACTGGAGAGGTGAGTATGTCAGCACTTTGGCCCCTGTGCTGTCCACGCCGGCCCCTGATATTCCAGACACACAGCCTGCGCTCCACGTGCTTCAGGATTTTTTTTTCCGATGTTAAATCAACATTGCAATTACCGACCCTGGAAAACCCAGAGCCGAGTCGCAACGTGTAAACCGGGAGTCATTAAACTAATGAATGAATGTGGACAAATCTGAAGGAATATTTAATGCCAGACTCCAAAATAAGACGGAGGGGGAGGGGGGGCGCGCAATTCAGCAACGGTGCATTTTGCTCGAAATTAAATGGCTGTTTACTGCAGTTTCAGCAATGCAGCCGCCGCTCCGTCAAGCTATTAAGTTGAGCGCTGAACTTCATAGAGCTGGCTGTCTTTCCCAGCCGTCCTTTTGATGTTACCTCCAAAGGAAAGAGATCAAAGGCTGGTAGTGCGGTGAGGGGAAAGTCCCGCTCTTAGCCGAGCAGCCTGTGATATATGTTAAAATCTTGGCCACAAGCTCAAGAAAATAGACGTGCATAGGTAAGTGTTAAACCAAAGCCATCAGGAGCAAGTGTAAAATAATGAGCCGCGGCGGCCATGGCGGGGTCGTAGGCACCCTGACTATACGTATAGACGGAACCATCCCCCCTACTCCTCACTATGGAGCATTCCAAATCTTCTGCCATTATGGCGACATTTACAGGTGTCTGTATTGTAATGAGTGTCCTCATATAGGTGACTGCCGCACGTCCGTCATGAATCTGGCGCATGCTAAGACCGGACATGACAGCGCCCCCTTGTGTTGGGATTTTCAAAAAGTGACAAACGAGGTTCAAGTGTCCGGGATATTAGAACCAGATATTGCTAAATTTGTCTAAACTGATGGGCGCCAAAATTCTGGCAATGGTAATGGTAGCCCAAAACCCATCCTCCACCCCACTACTATAACGTCCCATCATCATCCACCATGTCAATAAACCACTACAACTCTCATTTTCCACTGCACACACTATACACAACTGCAGCACAGGATGAGCACACGCGTGTTACATGTTCTCTATGTTCACAGCATCTGTTAGAGGGGAAGATGCAAAAATGTCACCAGAAGACGCGGCTCATTATGAAGATTCCCAGCGGCAGCGGATTACACACTAATTGCTCCCCTGACAATACGGCTGAGAATTTACACAAGATTCCCATAGACTCGGAGCCCCTCCATAGACACACGCCAGGAGTCACTGCCTCAGATATCAGGACCACCCAGCGCCAAGGACCCCTTGTGGGCCAAACCGGAGAACGATCTGCAAATAAGCCCCAGGGAGGAAAGTGATTTCTAATGATACTACTAAATGATACACAGATGTAGCAGAGTGGAGACTCTTACATAGGACTGCAGGTGACACTACTACATTATCTGTACTCAGAGAGTTATCACTGTGTTATCTGTGGTGTTACATAGGACTGCAGGTGACATCTACTACATTATCTGTACTCAGAGAGTTATCACTGTGTTATCTGTGGTGTTACATAGGACTGCAGGTGACACTACTACATTATCTGTACTCAGAGAGTTATCACTGTGTTATCTGTGGTGTTACATAGGACTGCAGGTGACATCTACTACATTATCTGTACTCAGAGAGTTATCACTGTGTTATCTGTGGTGTTACATAGGACTGCAGGTGACATCTACTACATTATCTGTACTCAGAGAGTTATCACTGTGTTATCTGTGGTGTTACATAGGACTGCAGGTGACATCTACTACATTATCTGTACTCAGAGAGTTATCACTGTGTGTTATCTGTGGTGTTACATAGGACTGCAGGTGACATCTACTACATTATCTGTACTCAGAGAGTTATCACTGTGTTATCTGTGGTGTTACATAGGACTGCAGGTGACACCTACTACATTATCTGTACTCAGAGAGTTATCACTGTGTTATCTGTGGTGTTACATAGGACTGCAGGTGACATCTACTACATTATCTGTACTCAGAGAGTTATCACTGTGTTATCTGTGGTGTTACATAGGACTGCAGGTGACACTACTCCATTATCTGTACTCAGAGAGTTATCACTGTGTTATCTGTGGTGTTACATAGGACTGCAGGTGACATCTACTACATTATCTGTACTCAGAGAGTTATCACTGTGTGTTATCTGTGGTGTTACATAGGACTGCAGGTGACATCTACTACATTATCTGTACTCAGAGAGTTATCACTGTGTTATCTGTGGTGTTACATAGGACTGCAGGTGACACTACTACATTATCTGTACTCAGAGAGTTATCACTGTGTTATCTGTGGTGTTACATAGGACTGCAGGTGACACTACTACATTATCTGTACTCAGAGAGTTATCACTGTGTTATCTATGGTGTTACATAGGACTGCAGGTGACATCTACTACATTATCTGTACTCAGAGAGTTATCCCTGTGTTATCTGTGGTGTTACATAGGACTGCAGGTGACACTACTACATTATCTGTACTCAGAGAGTTATCACTGTGTTATCTGTGGTGTTACATAGGACTGCAGGTGACACTACTACATTATCTGTACTCAGAGAGTTATCACTGTGTTATCTGTGGTGTTACATAGGACTGCAGGTGACACTACTACATTATCTGTACTCAGAGAGTTATCACTGTGTTATCTGTGGTGTTACATAGGACTGCAGGTGACATCTACTACATTATCGGTACTCAGAGAGTTATCACTGTGTTATCTGTGGTGTTACATAGGACTGCAGGTGACACTACTCCATTATCTGTACTCAGAGAGTTATCACTGTGTTATCTGTGGTGTTACATAGGACTGCAGGTGACATCTACTACATTATCTGTACTCAGAGAGTTATCACTGTGTGTTATCTGTGGTGTTACATAGGACTGCAGGTGACATCTACTACATTATCTGTACTCAGAGAGTTATCACTGTGTTATCTGTGGTGTTACATAGGACTGCAGGTGACACTACTACATTATCTGTACTCAGAGAGTTATCACTGTGTTATCTGTGGTGTTACATAGGACTGCAGGTGACACTACTACATTATCTGTACTCAGAGAGTTATCACTGTGTTATCTGTGGTGTTACATAGGACTGCAGGTGACACTACTACATTATCTGTACTCAGAGAGTTATCGCTGTGTTTTATCTAGCAGGATGTCTTTGGAGTGTGGGAGTAAACCTAGGGGAATACGGGGAGAAAATACAAGGTCCTTGCAGATGTTGTCCTTGGTGGGATTCATACCCTGGTCTCCAGTACTGCAGTGTTAACCATTGTGCCTCCCTCCATGCTGCCCTTTCTCTAATATCCATTTCCATGCACTGACTTTAGTCAGGAGATTCGGTTTTGCCCATGACTAGGAAATTATGGATTTTGGTAAATAACTAAATTAAGGAATACAATGTATTTCTCCATTTCCACTCTACAAGTCTCCAGTCTTCTCCTTGCTGGTCGCCTACTGGGGGGTCATCAGCGCAGCTTTCTGTGATAGCTGGAGGGTTCCTGCACATGAAGTATTTCACTTGGCAGCAGATCTTACACCTGACGCACCTGGCTCTCTGTATCAGGGGATTTAACCCTGCGGCTAATCCTAATTTGTTACCTGTCAGTCTGTCCTGGAAGCAACAACCGATCCTTCAATCAGTCAATGAGATTCATCAGTCTGGGGCAGTGCTGACCAAATGCACAAAATCGGTCACTGCCTGGGGCCAAAAGTCTGAAGACACAGGGGGTGCTAGACTGGTTACATGGAATAAACATCCCTCATAGATCAAGTACACTGGGTTATCTGGGATGTTAGGAGTTAAGATGATGAAGCTACCATTAGGGGGTCTAAATGCACAGACCCCATTAATATCAATGAAAGTGCAAGATTGAAAGGGAAGGGGGAGTGGCCTCAACGACCCCATCAATGACCTCATCTATGTAAATGACATCAAATATTTCAAAGGACCTTTCACCTGCAGGTTGTGATTGATCAAGGTGGAAAATATGAGAGCAAGGGTTAAATTCTAAAGATTCATAAAAGGAGTCAGATTGGGTAATCTGGCGTCACTCCAGGGTACGGACACAGAGGCATTGTGTAAGACGGGAACTAGTCACCATGTTAGCACCTACTAAATCAGTACAGGCACTAGTGAAGGTGCAGGAGACAAACAAAACTGCAAGAAGTTATGGTGTGGGATAGTGGAACTTAGGAAATCTGACAGTGACATCTGTACAAAAAGTATCACATGAATAATAACAGGAATTAGCGGTGAATATTGAAATAAAGATATTACCTTAAATAGGCATTTCTAAACCCATGAGATAGAATACAACTGCAATAATACTATAATACTATAATACTACCTCCTATGTACAAGAATATAACTACTATAATACTACTATGTACAAGAATATAACTACTATAATACTACCTCCTATGTACAAGAATATAACTACTATAATACTGCTCCTATGTACAAGAATATAACTACTATAATACTACTCCTATGTACAAGAATATAACTACTATAATACTGCTCCTATGTACAAGAATATAACTACTATAATACTACTCCTATGTACAAGAATATAACTACTATAATACTACCTCCTATGTACAAGAATATAACTACTATAATACTACTATGTACAAGAATATAACTACTATAATACTACCTCCTATGTACAAGAATATAACTACTATAATACTGCTCCTATGTACAAGAATATAACTACAATAATACTGCCCCCTATGTACAAGAATATAACTACTATAATACTGCTCCTATGTACAAGAATATAACTACTATAATACTGCCCCTATGTACAAGAATATAACTACTATAATACTACTCCTATGTACAAGAATATAACTACTATAATACTGCTCCTATATACAAGAATATAACTGCTATAATACTGCTCCTATGTACAAGAATATAACTACTATAATACTGCTCCTATGTACAAGAATATAACTACTATAATACTGCTCCTATGTACAAGAATATAACTACTATAATACTACTCCTATGTACAAGAATATAACTACTATAATACTACCTGCTATGTACAAGAATATAACTACTATAATACTGCTCCTATGTACAAGAATATAACTACTATAATACTGCTCCTATGTACAAGAATATAACTACTATAATACTGCTCCTATGTACAAGAATATAACTACTATAATACTGCCTCCTATGTACAAGAATATAACTACTATAATACTACTCCTATGTACAAGAATATAACTACTATAATACTACCTCCTATGTACAAGAATATAACTACTATAATACTACCTCCTATGTACAAGAATATAACTACTATAATACTGCCCCCTATGTACAAGAATATAACTACTATAATACTGCTCCTATGTACAAGAATATAACCACTATAATACTACTATGTACAAGAATATAACTACTATAATACTACCTCCTATGTACAAGAATATAACTACTATAATACTACCTCCTATGTACAAGAATATAACTACTATAATACTGCTCCTATGTACAAGAATATAACTACTATAATACTGCTCTATGTACAAGAATATAACTACTATAATACTCGCCCCTATGTACAAGAATATAACTACTATAATACTGCTCCTATGTACAAGAATATAACTACTATAATACTACCTCCTATGTACAAGAATATAACTACTATAATACTGCTCCTATGTACAAGAATATAACTACTATAATACTACCTCCTATGTACAAGAATATAACTAATATAATACTGCTCCTATGTACAAGAATATAACTACTATAATACTGCTCCTATGTACAAGAATATAACTACTATAATACTGCTCCTATGTACAAGAATATAACTACTATAATACTGCTCCTATGTACAAGAATATAACTACTATAATACTGCCCCTATGTACAAGAATATAACTACTATAATACTGCTCCTATGTACAAGAATATAACTACTATAATACTACCTCCTATGTACAAGAATATAACTAATATAATACTGCTCCTATGTACAAGAATATAACTACTATAATACTGCCCCCTATGTACAAGAATATAACTACTATAATACTGCTCCTATGTACAAGAATATAACTACTATAATACTGCTCCTATGTACAAGAATATAACTACTATAATACTGCCCCTATGTACAAGAATATAACTACTATAATACTGCTCCTATGTACAAGAATATAACTACTATAATACTACCTCCTATGTACAAGAATATAACTAATATAATACTGCTCCTATGTACAAGAATATAACTACTATAATACTGCCCCCTATGTACAAGAATATAACTACTATAATACTGCTCCTATGTACAAGAATATAACTACTATAATACTACTCCTATGTACAAGAATATAACTACTATAATACTGCTCCTATGTACAAGAATATAACTACTATAATACTGCTCCTATGTACAAGAATATAACCACTATAATACTGCTCCTATGTAAAATAATATAACTACTATAATACTACCTCCTATGTACAAGAATATAACTACTATAATACTACTCCTATGTACAAGAATATAACTACTATAATACTGCTCCTATGTACAAGAATATAACTACTATAATACTGCCCCTATGTACAAGAATATAACTACTATAATACTGCTCCTATGTACAAGAATATAACTACTATAATACTACTCCTATGTACAAGAATATAACTACTATAATACTGCCCCTATGTACAAGAATATAACTACTATAATAATGCCCCTATGTACAAGAATATAACTACTATAATACTACTCTTATGTACAAGAATATAACTACTATAATGCTACCTCCTATGTACAAGAAAATAACTACTATAATACTGCTCCTATGTACAAGAATATAACTACTATAATACTGCTCCTATGTACAAGAATATAACTACTATAATACTGCTCCTATGTGCAAGAATACCCCTGGTTAACTACTATAATACTCCTCTTGTGATTAACTACTATAATACTGCTCCTATGTACAAGAATATAACTACTATAATACTGCCCCTATGTACAAGAATATAACTACTATAATACTGCTCCTATGTACAAGAATATAACTACTATAATACTGCTCCTATGTACAAGAATATAACTACTATAATACTACCTCCTATGTACAAGAATATAACTACTATAATACTACTCCTATGTACAAGAATATAACTACTATAATACTGCTCCTATGTACAAGAATATAACTACTATAATACTACCTCCTATGTACAAGAATATAACTACTATAATACTACCTCCTATGTACAAGAATATAACTACTATAATACTGCTCCCTATGTACAAGAATATAACTACTATAATACTGCTCCTATGTACAAGAATATAACTACTATAATACTGCTCCTATGTACAAGAATATAACTACTATAATACTACCTCCTATGTACAAGAATATAACTACTATAATACTACTCCTATGTACAAGAATATAACTACTATAATACTACCTCCTATGTACAAGAATATAACTACTATAATACTGCTCCTATGTACAAGAATATAACTACTATAATACTACCTCCTATGTACAAGAATATAACTGCTATAATACTACCTCCTATGTACAAGAATATAACTACTATAATACTGCTCCTATGTACAAGAATATAACTACTATAATACTCCCTCCTATGTACAAGAATATAACTACTATAATACTACTCCTATGTACAAGAATATAACTACTATAATACTACCTCCTATGTACAAGAATATAACTACTATAATACTGCTCCTATGTACAAGAATATAACTACTATAATACTGCTCCTATGTACAAGAATATAACTACTATAATACTGCTCCTATGTACAAGAATATAACTACTATAATACTACTACTATGTACAAGAATATAACTACTATAATACTACCTCCTATGTACAAGAATATAACTACTATAATACTGCTCCTATGTACAAGAATATAACTACTATAATACTACCTCCTATGTACAAGAATATAACTACTATAATACTACCTCCTATGTACAAGAATATAACTACTATAATACTGCTCCTATGTACAAGAATATAACTACTATAATACTGCTCCATGTGCAGGAATATAATTGATATGCTTCCCCTTTGTTTATAGGAATGTCCCCACTAACCCTGGACAGATGATGTTGATATAGAAGGATCAGGCATGTCAATGGCAACCTGCCTGATCCTTTGCTTTCCTGGGAGCTGCTGTCAGGGTTCTGTTGGTGACTTTCTCTCTTTACTCACACTACATGCATGGTCAGACAGACTTAGTATTCCTCTGTATAAATCAGCTGAATTATTTTTCCGCCAATACCTATTGAGAGTCTTTTTGCAAGGAGAATGACAGCTTTCCACATGTGGCCCCCGGCCCAGACTCTCCCCCACTTCCTTATATCACACACTATTGAGCCTAGTTTGAGCTGATATCTGAGCTGCAATGATCTGCACTGAAGGAATTTGCAGATTTGAGGCTTGGAGGACTTTAGCATTGTGTGAGTCAGCGGCAGGGCACACAGGAAGCCTCAGTCTCAGCATGACTAAGGTCATCCTGGGGTTTATCGATCCCTTATCTCCTCTCTATGGTGAGCTCACCTCACAGCACTCCACATCCTTAAAGGAGAACTCTCTCCTTACCAAGAGATGACTTACGTATCAGCGTATCATTATATACAACTAACCTGCTTGCTACATTGGAAAGCTAGTAGACACCTAATAGTCCTCATATCTGGAGGGCTGCGACAATTTTATCCAGTCTAAATAAACCTTTGTGTTCTAAATACATCAGCAGCACAAATACCCCTTTCGTGCACATGGTTTGTTACAATGTATCAGTGCCATTCTGGAGTTCATCAGTCTGGTAACAAGAAGTTGGATCCTCGATGAGGATTTTTTCCCATATACATTGGATTGTCACATTAGTCCTAGAAATCAATGACATTTCAGGACAACATTCCAACATCTTTGCTGGGACTTGTGGTTGTGCAGCAGGTGGAGAGCCACAGGTTAGAGACCTCCAGTCTATAATTATATAGTGCCTTTCCTGGGTGCACTACACAGCACAGCAGACAGAGGGCGCTGTTTGACCCTGAGCGGGATGTTTCGGCTGAGCTAATACTCCACAAATATTCTGTTTGCTTTAATTGTTCATTTACTGCTGGATGTCAGTAAAAACAACACGGTGGAGAGGACAATGGAGGCTCGCAGGCACAACATGTGCAAACACAGATTTTTGGAAATGAATCAGTTTCCTGAACGGTGTCTATTTGTGGTGAACAGACGAGTCGCCTTTGTTGCCGGAAGTAGATGGTGTTTGAGTGTGAGACACTGCAGGATGTTGGGGCTGAAAACAAATGTTATCCAAAACTAGAAGAGCTGAGACAAAACGCTCCAGATCTGTCCTAAATATTCCCTGATGGGGCGTAATAACTCAAAAACGGAATATCAATAGGCAAAAATGTATCAAGTAATAAAACTGAAAGTTCTGCAATATGTCTGTAATCATAAAACACAATGTAACATTACATACTAGACTATGCGATATACTACTAGAAGATGGTATTATATACTCAATAATATAATACAAGGTAATATCACGTACTAAACTATGTGATATACTACTAGAAGATGATACTATATACTCAATAATATAATACAATGTAACATCACGTATTAGACCATGTCTTATACTACTGGAAGATACTGAGATGTTATTATATACTCAATAATATAATATAACATCATGTACTAGACTATGTGATATACTACTAGAAGATGATACTATATACTCAATAATATAATGCAATGTAACATCACGTACTAGACTATGTGATATACTACTAGAAAATACTGAGATGCTATTATATACTCAATAATACAATACAATGTAACAACATGTACTAGACTATGTGATATACTACTAGAAGATGATACTATATAATCAATAACATAACACAATGTAATATAATATTACAACATGTACTATACTTCATAATAACTACTAGAATATGCTGACATGATATTATATACTCAATAATAAAACACAATGTAACACCATGTCCTAGACTATGTAATATACTACTTGAAGATACTGAGCTGATGCTATATACTCAATAATATAATACAATGTAACGTCACACACTAGACTATGTGATTCTATAATGTCATATAGAATACTATATAATATACTACCAGGTGATAATGAGATGAATATATATATATATATTCAAATAATATAACACAATGTAACATAATACAGTATAATCTCATACAGTATGCCACTCAACATACTACTAGAAGATAATAACGAATGATACTATGTATCTAATACTCTAACATAACATAATGCAACATAATATAATGTAATATAATATATGATATACTACCAGTAGATCATTTTAATGCTAAATATCCCAAAATATAACATCAATTAACATAGAAGAAACTCATATAGGATACTACGTAATATATTACTAGAAGATACCAATGAATGTTACCATATATCCAATAATCTAGCATAACACATTGAAACATAAGGTAATAAACTATATTATATACAACAAAAAGATAATTATAATTCTATATATCAAAAAATAAAACAAAATGTATCATAGTACAATGTCATATAGGATACTACGTAATATATTACTAAAATATACCAATGAATGATATGATAATGATAATATAACATCATATACTATGTTATATATAGTATAGGGTATATACTACTAAATATACTGAGATATAATACTATATATCCAATAATATAGCACAACGTGCAATGTTCAAGTATGTAATAATATACTACAAAGTAACATAATATAATGTTATATACTATGTTATATATAATATAATATAATATTATATAATATATAAACTACTAGAATATACAATATATATCCAATAATATAACACAATGTGGAATGTACGAATATGCAATATTATAATATACCACAAGGTAACATAATATGTCATATGTTATGTTATATAATATATAAACAACTAGAATATACTTAGATATAATACCATATATGCAATAATAATAATATGTGCCATCCGTGTGCTGATTTCCATCTACAGTCATGTGAATGTGGCCGCATGTAATACAACATCATATACCATTTTATATAACATCTCATTAGAAGAGTTATAACACTGAGTTATAATACTATACTGTATATCCACTAATGTAGCACAATTTATCATAACATAATATCATATACTATACAATATGATATAATACAAGAAAATACTGAGTTATTTATGATACAATGTCACACAATATATTAATAGAACATGTGTAGATATGATACAATATATCCAATAAGCAAAATGTAGCATCATAGACAATGCACTAATAGATATACTACATAATATACTACTAGAGGATGTGTAGATATGATACCCTATATCCAATAATACAGCACAATGAAAAAATATAGCATGATATATAATGCACTACTAGTTATACTATATATTATACTACTAGAAGATGTGATGATATGACACCATATATCCAATAATACAGCACAATGTATAAAATGTTGCATCATATATAATGCACTACTAGTTATACTATATATTATACTACTCAGATATGTAGATATGATACAATATACACAATGATACAGCATAACACAATGTAACAATGTCATATACAATACAATGCACCTATACTATACTATACTAAAGGATACAGAAATATGACACAATATACCTAATAATGTAATAACCAAATTGCAAGTCGGCTGTACACTATCCAACCAGGATTGCTGATATGTGGATAACCAAACCCAATATTCAGTGGCATGGTATATGTAAAGGGAAGTGTTCTAAAATAATCATTCATTAATCGTAACTGAGTAAAAATATTTTAATTAATTGTGATTTTTGATTTAGGTCATTTTTGCCAAGCCCAAATACAATGTAACAAAATATAATATCATAAACCATACCATATCCAATTTTAAGATACACTACATATAAATGATATAACACAGAGTAACAAAATTTAAATTAATGTACCATACACTACAATACTATAAAGTATACTACAAGAAGACACAAAGTTCTGATACAATATATCCAATATTTTAATAAAATATAACATAATGTAACAATCTGGCATAAAGACATATACTATATTATTATACTAAAACTAAATAGAGAAATAAACATGTTAGCACACACAGATATATACATATACACACACACACATATATATATATATATATATATATATATATATATAATATTGTTTCATCCATATATATTTCTTGTATAAAAAAAAACCGCTGAGAATACGCTGGCATAATATATAGTATAAAATAATCTCAGCCTCCTTTACCCCCATAATACTATTGTAATAAATGTAATAACAGGGATGTTAGTGTCTATATACAGTACAGACCAAAAGTTTGGACACACCTTCTCATTCCAAGAGTTTTCTGTATTTTCATGACTATAAAAATTGTAGATTCCCACTGAAGGCATCAAAACTATGAATTAACACATGTGGAATTATATACGTAACAAAAAAGTGTGAAACAACTGAAAATATGTCTTATATTCTAGGTTCTTCAAAGTAGCCACCTTTTGCTTTGATTACTGCTTTGCACACTCTTGGCATTCTCTTGATGAGCTACAAGAGGTAGTCACCTGAAATGGTTTTCACTTCACAGGTGTGCCCTGTCAGGTTTAATAAGTGGGATTTCTTGCCTTATAAATGGGGTTGGGACCATCAGTTGTGTTGTTCAGAAGTCAGGTGGATACACAGCTGATAGTCCTACTGAATGGAGTGTTAGAATTTGTATTATGGCAAGAAAAAAGCAGCTAAGTAAAGAAAAACGAGTGACCACCATTACTTTAAGAAATGAAGGTCAGTCAGTCCGAAAAATTGGGAAAACTTTGAAAGTGTCCCCAAGTGCAGTGGCCAAAACCATCAAGCGCTACAAAGAAACTGGCTCACATGAGGACCGCCCCCAGGAAAGGAAGACCAAGAGTCACCTCTGCTGCGGAGGATAAGTTCATCCGAGTCACCAGCCTCAGAAATCGCAGGTTAACAGCAGCTCAGATTAGAGACCAGGTCAATGCCACACAGAGTTCTAGCAGCAGACACATCTCTACAACAACTGTTAAGAGGAGACTGTGTGCAGCAGGCCTTCATGGTAAAATAGCTGCTAGGAAACCACTGCTAAGGACAGGCAACAAGCAGAAGAAGAACACAAGGAATGGACATTAGACCTGCGGAAATCTGTGCTTTGGTCTGATGAGTCCAAATTTGAGATCTTTGGTTACAACCACCGTGTCTTTGTGCGACGCAGAAAAGGTGAAGGAATGGAGTCTACATGCCTGGTTCCCACCGTGAAGCATGGAGGAGGAGGTGTGATGGTGTGGGGGGGCTTTGCTGGTGACACTGTTGGGGATTTATTCTGAACCAGCATGGTTACCACAGCATCTTGCAGCGGCATGCTATTCCATCCGATTTGCGTTTAGTTGGACCATCATTTATTTTTCAACAGGACAATGACCCCAAACACCTCCAGACTGTGTAAGGGCTATGTGACCAAGAAGGAGAGTGATGGGGTGCTACGCCAGATGACCTGGCCTCCACAGTCACCAGACCTGAACCCAATCCAGATGGTTTGGGGTGAGCTGGACCGCAGAGTGAAGGCAAAAGGGCCAACAAGTGCTAAGCATCTCTGGGAACTCCTTCAAGACTGTTGGAAGACCATTTCAGGTGACTACCTCTTGAAGCTCATCAAGAGAATGCCAAGAGTGTGCAAAGCAGTAATCAAAGCAAAAGATGGCTACTTTGAAGAACCTAGAATATAAGACATATTTTCAGTTGTTTCACACTTTTTTGTTAAGTATATAATTCCACATGTGGTAATTCATAGTTTTGATGCCTTCAGTGTGAATCTACAATTTTTATAGTCATGAAAATACAGAAAACTCTTGGAATGAGAAGGTGTGTCCAAACTTTTGGTCTGTACTGTAAATATGCTTAAACTGATGTGTGAAACAATGTAATAGTATGAACCATGATTGTACTACACATACTGCTCATATAATATCACTAAAATATAGTACTATACATACTGCTCATTTAGTAGTGCCAGAATATAGTACTATAATACTGCTCATATAATATCGCCAAAATATATTTCTATACATACTGCTCATATAATATCACCAGAGTATACAGTAGTACTATACATACTGCTCATATATCACCAGAGTATAGTACTATACATAATGCTCATATAATATCACCAAAATATAGTACTGTACATAATGCTCATATAATATCACCAGAGTATAGTACTATACATAGTTCTCATATAATATCACCAGAATATAGTACTGTACATAATGCTCATATAATATCACCAGAATATACTACTATACATAGTACTCATATAATAGCACCAGAATATAGTACTATACATACTGCTCATATAATATCACCAGAATATATTACTGTACATACTGCTCATATAATATCACCAGAGTATAGTACTATACATAGTGCTCATATAATATCACCAGAATATAGTATTATACATACCGCTCATATAATATCACCAGAGTATACAGTAGTACTATACATACTGCTCATATAATATCACCAGAGTATAGTACTGTACATACTGCTCATATAATATCGCCAAAATATAGTACTATACATAGTGCTCATATATCACCAAAATATAGTACTATACATACCGCTCATATAATATCGCCAGAATATAGTGCTATACATACTGCTCATTTAGTAGTGCCAGAATATAGTACTATAATACTGCTCATATATAATATTGCCAAAATATATTTCTATACATACTGCTCATATAATATCACCAGAGTATACAGTAGTACTATACATACTGCTCATATATCACCAGAGTATAGTACTATACATACTGCTCATATAATATCACTAGAATATAGTACTGTACATAGTGCTCATATAATATCAACAGAATATAGTACTGTACATAATGCTCATATAATAACGCCAAAATATATTACTATACATACTGCTCATATATCACCAAAGTATAGTACTATACATAGTGCTCATATAATATCACCAGTGTATACAGTAGTACTATACATACTGATTATATATCACCAGAGTATACAGTAGTACTATACATACTGCTCATATAATATCAAGAGAATATAGTACTATACATAGTGCTCATATATCACCAGTGTATACAGTAGTACTATACATACTGCTCATATAATATCACCAGAGTATAGTACTGTACATAATGCTCATATAATATCACCAGAATATAGTACTATACATACTGCTCATATAATATCACCAAAATATAGTACTATACATACCGCTCATATAATATCACCAGAATATAGTACTATACATACTGCTCATATAATATCACCAGAATATAGTACTATACATAGTGCTCATATAATATCACCAGAATATAGTACTATACATACTGCTCATATAATATCACCAGAATATAGTACTATACATAGTGCTCATATAATATCACCAGAATATAGTACTATACATAGTTCTCATATAATAATGGCAGGATATAGTATTATATATAGTTCACATGTAATAATGCCTTTAAATTAGATGATGGGTAATCATTATGGGGTGGGGGCCCCTGTAGCTCTAGACCATTTTCTACCGCTTGTTGTAGCTCATATAACAATATCAGATAATGTGATGTAATATTCCACAACATAATATACTGTAATATTATATATCGTAGTATAAACACAATATCATAAAATATGCTACAACATAATATAATGGAATGTTCTACAACATAATATACTGTAATGTAATATAGCACAGTATAAAATAATGAAACATCATATAATATGTTTTGACAAAATATAATGCAATATACTACAATATAATATACTGTAATGTTATATATTACAATATAATCTAATGTAATATCATATATTATGCTACAACATAACATAATGCAATATACTACAATATAATATACTGTAATGTAATATATCACAGTATAATCTAATGTAATATATATTATACTACAACATAACATACTGTAATATACTGCAATATTATAGAATATCTACTACTGCATTATAGGAAAAGGGCCAAGTTTTACTTTACTCATAGCAAAGTCTGCAGGGTCCAGGTCTTGTGGCCCTTCTTCCAAACATTAAAACATGGCCATATTACACCTGACCTAGGAAGTGTATTTCTATGGGGCAGGAAGCAGCTAACTTCTCCCACAGCTGTCTATGGAGCTGCAGCCTCTGACATCACTACAGGCAATGAAAGCTAAAACCTGGGAATTATTATCAGATCACTGAGAAGATTCAGTGGGATAAAATACCCAGGACATAAAATGCCTGCATGACATGAATCCGCTGAAAATAAGGGACTGGCCCTTTAAGAACTATTGAGACGTGAGACTTTCCGGAGCGCAGGTCACTGTATTCTTATTAAAACAGAAGATTTCACTTTACATTCCAAAGTAAACAGAGAGACAGCTGGGGAGGAGCAGAGAGCGCGAGCAAACAGCCAGGTGTTTACCCAGGTAAGAATCACATTAATATTCCAGGTAAACGCTGAGCGCACACTATGAATACACAGGGGAAGCCGTGTGACCCCGATTATTACACTGTGACCCCAAAACTGCTCCGCACCAAGTCAGCAAGAAGGGAAACTGATCCTAAAACTAAAGGGTCAACAGAGGCTTATGTAATAGAGCTAAATGTATAATAGAAAGTTCTGCAACATTGTATCAGGCTGTAAGATCCCTGCTTGCTGTAGTACAATAGAATCGTTCACACAGATACACTGCTTCTTATAGTGTAGAGTTATTATACTCCAGAGCTAAACTCACTATTCAGTGATGGAACCACTCCAACAGTAAAACCAGGAGTGCAGCTCTGGAGTATAATACAGGATGTAACTCAGGATCAGTACAGGATAAGTAATGTAATGTATGTACACAGTGACTGTACCAGCAGAATAGTGAGCGCAGCTCTGGAGTATAATACAGGATAAGTAATGTAATGTATGTACACAGTAACTGCACCAGCAGAATAGTGAGCGCAGCTCTGGAGTATAATACAGGATGTAACTCAGGATCAGTACAGGATATGTAATGTAATGTATGTACACAGTGACTGTACCAGCAGAATAGTGACTGCAGCTCTGGAGTATAATACAGGATAAGTAATGTAATGTATGTACACAGTGACTGCACCAGCAGAATAGTGAGCGCAGCTCTGGAGTATAATACAGGATGTAACTCAGGATCAGTACAGGATAAGTAATGTAATGTATGTACACAGTGACTGCACCAGCAGAATAGAGAGTGCAGCTCTGGAGTATAATACAGGATATAACTCAGGATCAGTACAGGATAAGTAATGTAATGTATGTACACAGTGACTGTACCAGCAGAATAGTGAGTGCAGCTCTGGAGTATAATACAGGATATAACTCAGGATCAATTCAGGATAAGTAATGTAATGTATGTACACAGTGACTGTACCAGCAGAATAGTGAGCACAGCTCTGGAGTATAATACAGGATAAGTGATGTAATGTATGTACACAGTGACTGCACCAGCAGAATAGTGAGTGCAGCTCTGGAGTATAATACAGGATGTAACTCAGGATCAGTACAGGATAAGTAATGTAATGTATGTACACAGTGACTGTACCAGCAGAATAGTGAGTGCAGCTCTGGAGTATAATACAGGATGTAACTCAGGATCAGTACAGGATAAGTAATGTAATGTATGTACACAGTGACTGTACCAGCAGAATAGTGAGTGCAGCTCTGGAGTATAATACAGGATAAGTAATGTAATGTATGTACACAGTGACTGTACCAGCAGAATAGTGAGTGCAGCTCTGGAGTATAATACAGGATATAACTCAGGATCAGTACAGGATAAGTAATGTATGTACACAGTGACTGTACCAGCAGAATAGTGAGCGCAGCTCTGGAGTATAATAAAGGATGTAACTCAGGATCAGTACAGGATAAGTAATGTAATGTATGTACACAGTGACTGCACCAGCAGAATAGTGAGTGCAGCTCTGGAGTATAATACAGGATGTAACTCAGGATCAGTACAGGATAAGTAATGTAATATATGTACACAGTGACTGTACCAGCAGAATAGTGAGCGCAGCTCTGGAGTATAATACAGGATGTAACTCAGGATCAGTACAGGATAAGTAATGTAATGTATGTACACAGTGACTGTACCAGCAGAATAGTGAGCACAGCTCTGGAGTATAATACAGGATAAGTAATGTAATGTATGTACACAGTGACTGCACCAGCAGAATAGTGAGCGCAGCTCTGGAGTATAATACAGGATGTAACTCAGGATCAGTACAGGATAAGTAATGTAATGTATGTACACAGTGACTGTACCAGCAGAATAGTGAGTGCAGCTCTGGAGTATAATACAGGATGTAACTCAGGATCAGTACAGGATAAGTAATGTAATGTATGTACACAGTGACTGCACCAGCAGAATAGTGAGTGCAGCTCTGGAGTATAATACAGGATATAACTCAGGATCAGTACAGGATAAGTAATGTATGTACACAGTGACTGCACCAGCAGAATAGTGAGTGCAGCTTTGGAGTATAATACAGGATATAACTCAGGATCAGTACAGGATAAGTAATGTAATGTATGTACACAGTGACTGTACCAGCAGAATAGTGAGCACAGCTCTGGAGTATAATACAGGATAAGTAATGTAATGTATGTACACAGTGACTGTACCAGCAGAATAGTGAGCGCAGCTCTGGAGTATAATACAGGATGTAACTCAGGATCAGTACAGGATAAGTAATGTAATGTATGTACACAGTGACTGTACCAGCAGAATAGTGAGCGCAGCTCTGGAGTATAATACAGGATGTAACTCAGGATCAGTACAGGATAAGTAATGTAATGTATGTACACAGTGATTACCAGCAGAATAGTGAGCGCAGCTCTGGAGTATAATACAGGATAAGTAATGTAATGTATGTACACAGTGACTGTACCAGCAGAATAGTGAGCGCAGCTCTGGAGTATAATACAGGATAAGTAATGTAATGTATGTACACAGTGACTGCACCAGCAGAATAGTGAGTGCATTAACCCTTAATAATACAATGACATAACTAACAAGCCTAGTGATCCAACACCCTATTTTCTGATGGAGTCATCTCCTGCCTCACTCACTTACACATTGACCTCTCTATGTTTTCTCTCTCCTCGTAATACTCTTGGTCAATCCACTTTACATGGCGAGGAGTTTCCTGCTCTGCGGAGTTGTAAACTTTCTAGGGCTTGGGAAATTTTTGTATTTTGTACCTGGCTGTAAAGTTCCTGGTCAGGACTAAACCAAGAGCTTCCGCCTTTCCGTATGATGGGTATTTTTAGACCGTGGTGAGAACGCCCCTGATTTATATGAGACTATTCTATCTCCAAGTCTCTACGTGACTCATTAAGATTCCATTAGCTCTTCTTAAAGGGGAAGGACACAACATTGAAAGGTCACAGAACCAATTCCTGATATCAATTCCCAGGCCCAAGGACCCCACAAGACAAATGTTGGGATATGTGAATAATATATAAGGAATTCTTCTGTATATTCCTTCACACTAACCTCGGGTCAGACTGTAAGGCAACTGGCTGCAGCAGGAGCTTCCCCCCACTGCCCTGTCTGTAACTGGAGACCAGAACTTCATCCCAATAGTTAAATCCAACCCTGACAGTCACCAATGGAAGTGACCAAAGGGTGGTTAACCCCTGAGTGCTTGGCTGGGGTAAGTTTATTTTAATATTTACTTTATCATTCAGCTCTAAGCGTAGTGTTCCTTTAAATATCATGTGATGTCCTGTGTACCATACCACGTACCATCGAGCAGCGGGGTTAAATATTTGCATTGTCCACGTAAGAAATAAAATCATCAAAAAGTAACAAATACAATCAAGAAAAGAAAATTTCATACAAATTTGATACATTGTTATATTTATACAATCACTCTGTCGCCGTGGACACAGATAACTGATACTAAAGCTTGTGAGGCTATAGGGGGCAACTAGGAGGATACCCCATAGATAAAGCACCTCTCTGTGACCTCAGGGATTGTGTCCACAATGTTTTTTTATTTATTTCTTAAAATCCATGACTTTTTTCTAATGTGCTTTTATTTTCTGATTACAGATTTTTTTTATTCCATTTTCTGGTGGCGGCCATCTTGCCTGAGCTTCTCCTCTGCCCTGGCCATAGGCAGCAATAGTCTGAAGTCGACACACTGAGGTCTATGGGAGAGCTTTCTAGACATGACCTGTGCAGGGAGTGGGAAGAGATAAGCTGTGACATCATCTATTGTCAGTAGTGATGTCATGATGAGACTGTGGTGTTATTTATAGAGGTATCTTCTATTGTAATCCTGTCTGTGGTGTACATGAGGTGACAGCTGCAAAGAAAACCCCTACAGAATTGGCAAGTGCCAGTCTATTATTAGGCTTAGTGGTCAGTGTGACATTTTAAAATATAGACAGTGATATGGAAATTTTTTAAAAATACCAAAAATTCTTTAAAAATATACTATAAAAGCTTATAAAAACTCATTTTCTGATGACACGTTACATTATCTTTGCAAGACTTTGGGTTACAGTTTTTGTAATGATCTTTTTCCTTTCTCCATTCACATCCAGAGCTGCTTTCAAAATTCTGCTGGCAGCTTGGCTCTGTCCCAGTGTCACATGATCACACCTCAAACTGTATTACTGCGATCCATGTTCCCACAATGCACTGCTCTTTTTTGTGGTTGCAGCTTTTGATGTGAATGGAGAAGAAACACCATACACTTTAATATGGACACATGAACACTTTATGTCTATTGTAGACAGATTGAGATACATTGAATCTACATTATCACATGTTTGTATAATATTTATGGTGTCAATAACCAAAAATAAGAGCAGTGGGGGTGGAGACCTCAACAGACCCCCCACCCATCCCCCACCCCATGATAATGTATCACACATCTTTAACACTTCAAGCTTTCAATAAAACATCACATCATGCAACAGGAAATGTTTGGAAAGCAAAGGGGCCCCATATTACATGGCTCTGGCCTAGGCCCTTGGGGTGGTCTAAAGCCCCCAGCCCCACACACCATGCTAGAGGAGGGGGTGCACTGCCCGCTCCCCTGATATCATTAATAAATCTCTCCAAAAACATGCAACTTGTTGGAAGTGAAAAACCCCATATAATATTGTATTGCTGTGACCTAAAACATTGGGGTGATATTTAAAGCAATATAAGCCGCACTCACTCAATACTCATGCACACCATACTGTCCAGCAATAGAGGAGGGGGAGCACTGCACGCTCCCCTGCTATTCCATTAATAAATATCATATCCAAAAACATGCAACAGGAAACTTTTTGGAAGCATGGACCCCCATATGGTAATGTTCTGGTCTAGAATGCTGGAGTGGTCTCTGAAGCCGTATATCCCTCTAGCAGGTGACCCTCAATACTCAGGTCATGTAGATTTTGAAGGGGTGAGGAGGGAATTTGCCTTGCCCCTCCGTATTTAATTTATAAGTATTACATTCAAAATTATGCCATAGGGAACTTTTTGGAAGCAGATGAACCCCTAATTTATTGCCTGGCCTTAAATGTTGCAGTGGTCACTAAAATATATAATCTCCCTCCCTGCCCGGCCGCCCTCCATAAGCAGGGGAGCTAATCGTTGGGGGGCTGCATTGTCTTGCTCCCCCATATTTAAAGGGGTATTTCTAGACTATGATATTGATGACCTATCCTGATTAGAGTCTGACACCCATTGCTCACCACTCATCAGCTGTTATGACTCTTCCCTGGCCAGTCACATCACATAGATTGGTCACCTGGCCATGCTGTGACTCAGTCCCATTCAAATGAATGTACCTAAGCTGCAATACCAAGCACAGCCACTATACAATGTACGGCGCTGTGCTTGGTAGTGAACATTGTGAGCAATGGGGACCCCATATTTTACTATGTGAGTTACAATGTTGAGGTGGTCTCTAAAGCAGTGTAATCCCCAGCAATCCAACAGCATCTAATAGTTCAGGGGGTGCAATGCCTTGCTCCCTTATATTTAATATATATCCAAAAACATGCAACAGTAAAGGTTTTGGAGAAATAGGGACCCCATATCTTACTGCCTCATCGAGGACCTCCAATCCAGCCACACTTCATACTCAGGTTGTCTAATGGTTGAGGGGGTGCATTGCCTCGCCCCTCCAAATTTTATTTATATATCCAAAAACATGCAAGAGAAAACTTTTTTTGAGAAATAAGGACTTCATGTTGTTCTGCCTGGCCTAGGATGCTGGGGTATAAAGCAGTATATCCAGTCGTCTACTGGTTGAGGGGAGCGTCGGGCGGCCCCCCTGTATTTCATGGACACAGCATTACTAAGAAGCCAGGCAAGTTTTTATCTCAATCAGGCAATACACCATGATCGTCATTTGCTTACAAGAAATTGCGTTGTCCAAGGAGCAGATAAAGGTTAGCTATACACAACACACAGACTTCTATTACTCCCCATAGCAACAAGCCTATTTATAATGTGTCCTACCTGCATCAAAGGGCTGCAACAAGAAGCTAGATGCAGGTCTACAGGTACATTCAAGCACTAAGATGAAGAAAAAAAACTCGCATCAGCAGGTGAATGAAACGCGTCCAATTACATTACATGCACAATTAAAAGCATTTACACTCCATCTCCGCTTCATAGTTCAGCTAAATCATAAAAACACAGGAAAAAAAAACAAAATAAATGAAGAAAATCAAAAGAAAAGGAAAAGAACAGTAAATCAAGCAAAAAAAAAAAATAAAATAAAGCAGAATGCAATATAGAAGCCCTGGCGTCTAGTGTGTAACTGGTGCCTTTCTCTTGACGGCAGTGATGTCATAGGTGGATGGTGATGTCATCTTGAGTACAAGTGACGGGGAGGCTGCGAGGCCCGGGGAGAAGGCTTTGTGAGGAGCGGCTTCTCCAGGTTCCCATACTCAAGTTCAAAGTAAAGACAAACATAAAAGTAACAATGGAAACGTAACAGGCAAAACAAAGAAAGGAAAGAAAAGAGGGGGACGCTTCCATCTGCCAGGTGACACCCCCAACATCAAGCCCTATCACCCCCTCCCCAGAACATCAAGACCTATCCCCACCATATCATTCTGATACCTAAGGATGTATTAGCCACACAAACCAGTAACATATCTCCAGTTGAGGCTGGTGCATCCCCAGTCAGATCCCAAAACAAGGCATAAATACAAAGCTGAGGATCTCCTGCCTGACCCTGAAACAAGACATAAATGAGGGGGTCTAGGAGCAGAATACAAAGCTGAGGATCTCCTGCCTGACCGTGAAACAAGACATAAATGAGGGGGTCTAGGAGCAGAATACAAAGCTGAGGATCTCCTGTCTGACCCTGAAACAAGACATAAATGAGGGGGTCTAGGAGCAGAATACAAAGCTGAGGATCTCCTGCCTGACCCTGAAACAAGACATAAATGAGGGGGTCTAGGAGCAGAATACAAAGCTGAGGATCTCCTGCCTGACCGTGAAACAAGACATAAATGAGGGGGTCTAGGAGCAGAATACAAAGCTGAGGATCTCCTGCCTGACCCTGAAACAAGACATAAATGAGGGGGTCTAGGAGCAGAATACAAAGCTGAGGATCTCCTGTCTGACCCTGAAACAAGACATAAATGAGGGGGTCTAGGAGCAGAATACAAAGCTGAGGATCTCCTGCCTGACCCTGAAACAAGACATAAATGAGGGGGTCTAGGAGCAGAATATAAAGCTGAGGATCTCCTGCCTGACCGTGAAACAAGACATAAATGAGGGGGTCTAGGAGCAGAATACAAAGCTGAGGATCTCCTGCCTGACCCTGAAACAAGACATAAATGAGGGGGTCTAGGAGCAGAATACAAAGCTGAGGATCTCCTGCCTGACCCTGAAACAAGACATAAATGAGGGGGTCTAGGAGCAGAATACAAAGCTGAGGATCTCCTGTCTGACCCTGAAACAAGACATAAATGAGGGGGTTTAGGAGCAGAGTACAATTTTGGGGTTCCTTGACAGCAAAGGTACAACTGTATAAAAGTCTGCTGGCCTATAAACCAAAAACTCTTAATAATTCGGCACTGAACGGCCATATTGGGGTAGATTTACATCCGGGGCTCTTGCTGTGTTTTGTTGTGAATATTATCCACATTACTTCAGACCACAAAAACCCCAAAAATAGTTACACAGATTTCTAAACTTTATTAAGACCCTCTGAAAATACAGAATATTTTATAACCTGTCAAACAAATTAAAGAAATAAAAATAGAAACCTTGTACGTCCCAAAAATCCAACAGACTGCACCGAGAATCTGTGTGAATCCGAGCACAAAAAGAAAGATTCAGCCACAATTCGATGAACCCCAAAAAGTCATCACTACAGGGCCAAACCTCACACAACACCTCACCATCCGCACATGTGAACTGGGTCTTATATCGGGGACAAAACTAACAAAATGTTGCAGAATAAATACAAAGCAAATAAAATGTCTCCTTTACATTATCTACAACATTTTACCCTTTGTGAAGAGACATTGGACACTGTTCATACCTGACAATCCCCGAGTAGATAAATTTGTATTTTGTGAAACAAAATAACAGGATTAAAGATGACAAATAGATTTTATAAATAGCAACATTGTTACAAAGAGGCGCTGAGTATCTGTGGCTGAGCTTATGTCTCCAGGACCCCCTGTATACACATCCAGAGGATTGGGAGGTTCTAGGGGTGCGGTGGTGCTTGACACCTGGATCTCCTGCTGTAACAGTTAAGTGCTGAGGTGAAGCAGCGCCAGAGCTTATTACAGTCCGCCTCAGATATCGGCCCTGCCAAAGTAATTAAACAAGTTTGTTTTCTTTCCTTAAATTAAGTCGATTTTCCTTCCGCCCTCTTAGATATTACTCTCCAGCCACGTGCGCTGTAGGATTAGACAACACTGTGCGGGGAGCGATCCCCAGAATCAGTAATGTAATGTATGTACTCTGCATCAGCAGAATAGTGAGCGCAGCTCTGGAGTATAATACAGAATGTAACTCAGGATCAGTACAGGATAAGTAATGTAATGTATGTACACAGTGACTGTACCAGCAGAATAGTGAGCGCAGCTCTGGAGTATAATACAGGATGTAACTCAGGATAAGTAATGTAATGTATGTACACAGTGACTGTACCAGCAGAATAGTGAGTGCAGCTCTGGAGTATAATACAGGATGTAACTCAGGATCAGTACAGGATAAGTAATGTAATGTATGTACACAGTGACTGTACCAGCAGAATAGTGAGCGCAGCTCTGGAGTATAATACAGGATGTAACTCAGGATCAGTACAGGATAAGTAATGTAATGTATGTACACAGTGACTGTACCAGCAGAATAGTGAGCGCAGCTCTGGAGTATAACACAGGATAAGTAATGTAATGTATGTACACAGTGACTGCACCAGCAGAATAGTGAGCGCAGCTCTGGAGTATAATACAGGATGTAACTCAGGATCAGTACAGGATAAGTAATGTAATGTATGTACTCAGTGACTGTACCAGCAGAATAGTGAGCGCAGCTCTGGAGTATAATACAGGATGTAACTCAGGATCAGTACAGGATAAGTAATGTAAGGTATGTACACAGTGACTGTACCAGCAGAATAGTGAGCACAGCTCTGGAGTATAATACAGGATGTAACTCAGGATCAGTACAGGATAAGTAATGTAATGTATGTACACAGTGACTGCACCAGCAGAATAGTGAGCGCAGCTCTGGGGTATAATACAGGATAAGTAATGTAATGTATGTACACAGTGACTGTACCAGCTGAATAGTGAGTGCAGCTCTGGAGTATAATACAGGCTGTAACTCAGGATCAGTACAGGATAAGTAATGTAATGTATGTACACAGTGACTGCACCAGCAGAATAGTGAGCGCAGCTCTGGAGTATAATACAGGATGTAACTCAGGATCAGTACAGGATAAGTAATGTAATGTATGTACACAGTGACTGTACTAGCAGAATAGTGAGCGCAGCTCTGGAGTATAATACAGGATAAGTAATGTAATGTATGTACACAGTGACTGCACCAGCAGAATAGTGAGCGCAGCTCTGGAGTATAATACAGGATGTAACTCAGGATCAGTACAGGATAAGTAATGTAATGTATGTACACAGTGACTGTACCAGCAGAATAGTGAGTGCAGCTCTGGAGTATAATACAGGATGTAACTCAGGATCAGTACAGGATAAGTAATGTAATGTATGTACACAGTGACTGTACCAGCAGAATAGTGAGCGCAGCTCTGGAGTATAATACAGGATAAGTAATGTAATGTATGTACACAGTGACTGCACCAGCAGAATAGTGAGCGCAGCTCTGGAGTATAATACAGGATGTAACTCAGGATCAGTACAGGATAAGTAATGTAATGTATGTACACAGTGACTGTACCAGCAGAATAGTGAGCGCTGCTCTGGAGTATAATACAGGATGTAACTCAGGATCAGTACAGGATAAGTAATGTAATGTATGTACACAGTGACTGTACTAGCAGAATAGTGAGTGCAGCTCTGGAGTATAATACAGGATAAGTAATGTAATGTATGTACACAGTGACTGTACCAGCAGAATAGTGAGCGCAGCTCTGGAGTATAATACAGGATAAGTAATGTAATGTATGTACACAGTGACTGTACCAGCAGAATAGTGAGTGCAGCTCTGGAGTATAATACAGGATGTAACTCAGGATCAGTACAGGATAAGTAATGTAATGTATTTACACAGTGACTGCACCAGCAGAATAGCGAGCACAGCTCTGGAGTATAATACAGGATGTAACTCAGGATCAGAACAGGATAAGTAATGTAATGTATGTACACAGTGACTGTACCAGCAGAATAGTGAGTGCAGCTCTGGAGTATAATACAGGATGTAACTCAGGATCAGTACAGGATAAGTAATGTAATGTATGTACACAGTGACTGCACCAGCAGAATAGTGAGCGCAGCTCTGGAGTATAATACAGGCTGTAACTCAGGATCAGTACAGGATAAGTAATGTAATGTATGTACACAGTGACTGTACCAGCAGAATAGTGAGTGCAGCTCTGGAGTATAATACAGGATGTAACTCAGGATCAGTACAGGATAAGTAATGTAATGTATGTACACAGTGACTGTACTAGCAGAATAGTGAGCGCAGCTCTGGAGTATAATACAGGATAAGTAATGTAATGTATGTACACAGTGACTGTACCAGCAGAATAGTGAGCGCAGCTCTGGAGTATAATACAGGATGTAACTCAGGATCAGTACAGGATAAGTAATGTAATGTATGTACACAGTGACTGCACCAGCAGAATAGTGAGCGCAGCTCTGGAGTATAATACAGGATAAGTAATGTAATGTATGTACACAGTGACTGTACCAGCAGAATAGTGAGCGCAGCTCTGGAGTATAATACAGGATGTAACTCAGGATCAGTACAGGATAAGTAATGTAATGTATGTACACAGTGACTGTACCAGCAGAATAGTGAGCGCAGCTCTGGAGTATAATACAGGATGTAACTCAGGATCTAGTACAGGATAAGTAATGTAATGTATGTACACAGTGACTGTACCAGCAGAATAGTGAGCGCAGCTCTGGAGTATAATACAGGATGTAACTCAGGATCAGTACAGGATAAGTAATGTAATGTATGTACACAGTGACTGTACCAGCAGAATAGTGAGTGCAGCTCTGGAGTATAATACAGGATGTAACTCAGTACAGGATAAATATTGATAGTATTAAATGCCTGTATGTACAAAGTCAGGGCAGGGGGATTTACTATAGTGGCAAAATTTTGGCCCATGGCTCTAATTTGTGCCATAGATGCGCCACTTTGTCTTTTTCCTGCCAGGATGGGGACACCTCAGCCCACATGATTTTCTATAACTCACTTCTTACAGTCTCTTAATAAACTTTTTCAATGTATCAATTACAAGTTATGAGGATAAAAGTCTAATTTCATAATGATATCTGCAGAACATTCCACCTGCAGCGGAGGATAATATACTGCAGCCTCATGAATGAAGTCGTTGTATTTTATAAGCTGCTACATAAAAACACAAAAATAATAAGAATAATAATAGTAATAATCTTGGTCACTTTTACTCATTACATCAAGACTGCACTCTGAACATTACTGAAGGACACTTCAAGCTTAGTAGGAGGAGGAACAATCATGGCTGAACAGTGTCTATACAGCAAAGAATAGTCTGAAGCCAAACAAATCCCTCTCCTTAAAGGGCCACTAACCCATATTCTATATGAACAGTGTTATACAAGGTGGGGAACGCAAATTGTATTATTCTGTACAGTCGGCCTGACATGGCTGATAACAGATAGTAATAGATTGTATTCCCCTGTCCTACAGTCGGCCTCTCCTCTCCTGACATGGCTGATAACAGATAGTAATAGATTGTATTCCCCTGTCCTACAGTCGGCCTCTCCTCTCCTGACTCGGCTGATAACAGATAGTAATAGATTGTATTCCCCTGTCCTACAGTCGGCCTCTCCTCTCCTGACTCGGCTGATAACAGATAG
The DNA here is from genome assembly GCA_947044405.1 of Leptodactylus fallax. NCBI lineage: Eukaryota > Metazoa > Chordata > Amphibia > Anura > Leptodactylidae > Leptodactylus > Leptodactylus fallax. The sequence goes on along the minus strand of CAMRHE010000281.1, from coordinate 2,580,654 downwards.
TAATAGATTGTATTCCCCTGTCCTACAGTCGGCCTCTTCTCTCCTGACATGGCTGATAACAGATAGTAATAGATTGTATTCCCCTGTCCTACAGTCGGCCTCTCCTCTCCTGACGTGGCTGATAACAGATAGTAATAGATTGTAGTCACCTGTCCTACAGTCGGCCTCTCCCCTCCTGACGTGGCTGATAACAGATAGTAATAGATTGTATTCCCCTGTCCTACAGTCGGCCTCTCCCCTCCTGACGTGGCTGATAACAGATAGTAATAGATTGTAGTCACCTGTCCTACAGTCGGCCTCTCCTCTCCTGACATGGCTGATAACAGATAGTAATAGATTGTATTCCCCTGTCCTACAGTCGGCCTCTCCTCTCCTGACATGGCTGATAACAGATAGTAATAGATTGTATTCCCCTGTCCTACAGTCGGCCTCTCCCCTCCTGACATGGCTGATAACAGATAGTAATAGATTGTATTCCCCTGTCCTACAGTCGGCCTCTCCCCTCCTGACATGGCTGATAACAGATAGTAATAGATTGTATTCCCCTGTCCTACAGTCGGCCTCTCCCCTCCTGACATGGCTGATAACAGATAGTAATAGATTGTATTCCCCTGTCCTACAGTCGGCCTCTCCTCTCCTGACACGGCTGATAACAGATAGTAATAGATTGTATTCCCCTGTCCTACAGTCGGCCTCTCCTCTCCTGACATGGCTGATAACAGATAGTAATAGATTGTATTCCCCTGTCCTACAGTCGGCCTCTCCCCTCCTGACATGACTGATAACAGATAGTAATAGATTGTATTCCCCTGTCCTACAGTCGGCCTCTCCTCTCCTGACGTGGCTGATAACAGATAGTAATAGATTGTATTCTCCTGTCCTACAGTCGGCCTCTCCTCTCCTGACGTGGCTGATAACAGATAGTAATAGATTGTATTCCCCTGTCCTACAGTCGGCCTCTCCCCTCCTGACGTGGCTGATAACAGATAGTAATAGATTGTATTCCCCTGTCCTACAGTCGGCCTCTCCCCTCCTGACATGGCTGATAACAGATAGTAATAGATTGTATTCCCCTGTCCTACAGTCGGCCTCTCCTCTCCTGACGTGGCTGATAACAGATAGTAATAGATTGTATTCTCCTGTCCTACAGTCGGCCTCTCCTCTCCTGACGTGGCCGATAACAGATAGTAATAGATTGTAGTCCCCTGTCCTACAGTCGGCCTCTCCCCTCCTGACGTGGCCGATAACAGATAGTAATAGATTGTATTCCCCTGTCCTACAGTCGGCCTCTCCTGACATGGCTGATAACAGATAGTAATAGATTGTATTCCCCTGTCCTACAGTCGGCCTCTCCCCTCCTGATGTGGCTGATAACAGAGAGTAATAGATTGTATTTCCCTGTCCTACAGTCGGCCTCTCCTCTCCTGACATGGCTGATAACAGATAGTAATAGATTGTATTCTCCTGTCCTACAGTCGGCCTCTCCTGACATGGCTGATAACAGATAGTAATAGATTGTATTCCCCTGTCCTACAGTCGGCCTCTCCCCTCCTGACATGGCTGATAACAGATAGTAATAGATTGTATTCCCCTGTCCTACAGTCGGCCTCTCCCCTCCTGACATGGCTGATAACAGATAGTAATAGATTGTATTCCCCTGTCCTACAGTCGGCCTCTCCCCTCCTGACATGGCTGATAACAGATAGTAATAGATTGTATTCTCCTGTCCTACAGTCGGCCTCTCCTGACATGACTGATAACAGATAGTAATAGATTGTAGTCACCTGTCCTACAGTCGGCCTCTCCCCTCCTGACATAGCTGATAACAGATAGTAATAGATTGTATTCCCCTGTCCTACAGTCGGCCTCTCCTGACATGGCTGATAACAGATAGTAATAGATTGTATTCCCCTGTCCTACAGTCGGCCTCTCCTCTCCTGACATGGCTGATAACAGATAGTAATAGATTGTATTCCCCTGTCCTACAGTCGGCCTCTCCTGACGTTGCTGATAACAGATAGTAATAGATTGTATTCCCCTGTCCTACAGTCGGCCTCTCCCCTCCTGACGTGGCTGATAACAGATAGTAATAGATTGTATTCCCCTGTCCTACAGTCGGCCTCTCCCCTCCTGACATGGCTGATAACAGATAGTAATAGATTGTATTCCCCTGTCCTACAGTCGGCCTCTCCTGACATGGCTGATAACAGATAGTAATAGATTGTATTCCCCTGTCCTACAGTCGGCCTCTCCTCTCCTGACATGGCTGATAACAGATAGTAATAGATTGTATTCCCCTGTCCTACAGTCGGCCTCTCCTGACGTTGCTGATAACAGATAGTAATAGATTGTATTCCCCTGTCCTACAGTCGGCCTCTCCCCTCCTGACGTGGCTGATAACAGATAGTAATAGATTGTATTCCCCTGTCCTACAGTCGGCCTCTCCCCTCCTGACATGGCTGATAACAGATAGTAATAGATTGTATTCCCCTGTCCTACAGTCGGCCTATCCCTGCCTGAAATAGCTGATAACAGGAAGCAACAGCTGGCATTAAACTACTGAGTGAATAGGAGATAGAATTTGGGGAGAGTGTCCCTTTAAGAGACAGGATACTGTACAGAGCAGCGATGCGCGGTCACCAGGATTCCAGGCACTATGGAGGTAGAGCAGGGCGGTCGGGCGCAGGGGGAGAAGAGCAGAAATTCAATTTGAGGAATTATGGTGTCTTCATGGCGCTCTGAGGAAAGACAGGCCCCGGTGTCCCTGGAGCGCGCCCAGCAGAAAGTGATTTTAGTTGTTATATAAAAACAGCATACGTGAAACATGACTTCAAACTCGATTATCTGGTGTTGGAATTGGACTGGGGCAGTTCCAGAAAGAGCGTAATATCCAAAATTAAGAACACATGGCTCCTTCCTAGCAGGGCCAGAGCCCCTTATTTTATAGGAACAGAACCAGGGCCGCCCCTGCTGCTGGAAGCGCAGGCACAGAGTAATCATCTGCACTACAAGAGCAACAAAAGGGACAGGAGGAGAGACCAAGACCACAGAGACGTCGGGTAACTGTGAGACCCGAGAGCTTGTAATACAGAGGAACAGCCCTAGCAATTCATAAAGAAGGACAGGGTCCCTTTAATAGCTCATGTAGATGACTCCTGTGACCTCCTGGCCGTGACAGTCACATGATACAATGTATTTCTGTGAATAAGGAAGTGCCTGCCACAGGGGGCGTCCTCCACTACTGAAATGTACCCCTACCCACTATCATGGAGAATCTGGACCCATCAAAACTTGAAGATGGTCACAAATCCCAGAATGCAAATCACCAGAGCAAGCACTGATCAAAAGGGAATGCTGGAAAATGTTAGCCCAGAAGCTGCAGAATAGTGGGCGCAGCTCTGGAGTATAATACAGGATGTAACTCAGGATCAGTACAGGATAAGTAATGTAATGTATGTACACAGTGACTGCACCAGCAGAATAGTGAGCGCAGCTCTGGAGTATAATACAGGATGTAACTCAGGATCAGTACAGGATAAGTAATGTAATGTATGTACACAGTGACTGCACCAGCAGAATAGTGAGCGCAGCTCTGGAGTATAATACAGGATGTAACTCAGGATCAGTACAGGATAAGTAATGTAATGTATGTACACAGTGACTGCACCAGCAGAATAGTGAGTGCAGCTCTGGAGTATAATACAGGATAAGTAATGTAATGTATGTACACAGTGACTGCACCAGCAGAATAGTGAGTGCAGCTCTGGGGTATAATACAGGAAGTAACTCAGGATCAGTACAGGATAAGTAATGTAATGTATGTACACAGTGACTGTACCAGCAGAATAGTGAGTGCAGCTCTGGAGTATAATACAGGATGTAACTCAGGATCAGTACAGGATAAGTAATGTAATGTATGTACACAGTGACTGTACCAGCAGAATAGTGAGTGCAGCTCTGGAGTATAATACAGGATAAGTAATGTAATGTATGTACACAGTGACTGCACCAGCAGAATAGTGAGCGCAGCTCTGGAGTATAATACAGGATCAGTACAGGTTTAAGTAATGTAATGTATGTACACAGTGACTGTACCAGCAGAATAGTGAGTGCAGCTCTGGAGTATAATACAGGATGTAACTCAGGATCAGTACAGGATAAGTAATGTAATGTATGTACACAGTGACTGTACCAGCAGAATAGTGAGTGCAGCTCTGGAGTATAATACAGGATAAGTAATGTAATGTATGTACACAGTGACTGCACCAGCAGAATAGTGAGCGCAGCTCTGGAGTATAATACAGGATCAGTACAGGTTTAAGTAATGTAATGTATGTACACAGTGACTGTACCAGCAGAATAGTGAGCGCAGCTCTGGAGTATAATACAGGATGTAACTCAGGATCAGTACAGGATAAGTAATGTAATGTATGTACACAGTGACTGTACCAGCAGAATAGTGAGTGTAGCTCTGGAGTATAATACAGGATAAGTAATGTAATGTATGTACACAGTGACTGTACCAGCAGAATAGTGAGTGCAGCTCTGGAGTATAATACAGGATAAGTAATGTAATGTATGTACACAGTGACTGTACCAGCAGAATAGTGAGTGCAGCTCTGGAGTATAATACAGGATAAGTAATGTAATGTATGTACACAGTGACTGCACCAGCAGAATAGTGAGCGCAGCTCTGGAGTATAATACAGGATCAGTACAGGTTTAAGTAATGTAATGTATGTACACAGTGACTGTACCAGCAGAATAGTGAGCGCAGCTCTGGAGTATAATACAGGATGTAACTCAGGATCAGTACAGGATAAGTAATGTAATGTATGTACACAGTGACTGTACCAGCAGAATAGTGAGTGTAGCTCTGGAGTATAATACAGGATAAGTAATGTAATGTATGTACACAGTGACTGTACCAGCAGAATAGTGAGTGCAGCTCTGGAGTATAATACAGGATAAGTAATGTAATGTATGTACACAGTGACTGTACCAGCAGAATAGTGAGTGCAGCTCTGGAGTATAATACAGGATATAACTCAGGATCAGTACAGGATAAGTAATGTAATGTATGTACACAGTGACTGTACCAGCAGAATAGTGAGTGCAGCTCTGGAGTATAATACAGGATAAGTAATGTAATGTATGTACACAGTGACTGTACCAGCAGAATAGTGAGTGCAGCTCTGGAGTATAATACAGGATGTAACTCAGGATCAGTACAGGATAAGTAATGTAATGTATGTACACAGTGACTGTACCAGCAGAATAGTGAGCGCAGCTCTGGAGTAGAATACAGGATGTAACTCAGGATCAGTACAGGATAAGTAATGTAATGTATGTACACAGTGACTGTACCAGCAGAATAGTGAGTGCAGCTCTGGAGTATAATACAGGATATAACTCAGGATCAGTACAGGATAAGTAATGTAATGTATGTACACAGTGACTGTACCAGCAGAATAGTGAGCGCAGCTCTGGAGTATAATACAGGATAAGTAATGTAATGTATGTACACAGTGACTGTACCAGCAGAATAGTGAGCGCAGCTCTGGAGTATAATACAGGATAAGTAATGTAATGTATGTACACAGTGACTGCACCAGCAGAATAGTGAGCGCAGCTCTGGAGTATAATACAGGATGTAACTCAGGATCAGTACAGGATAAGTAATGTAATGTATGTACACAGTGACTGTACCAGCAGAATAGTGAGTGCAGCTCTGGAGTATAATACAGGATATAACTCAGGATCAGTAATGTACTGCCAATAGTAAATGGACACCTCAGACCACTATCAGGACATCTCCAGATCTGCAGTTTGAGTGTATCTAGAATTATTGTCCCTGTGACATTCGTGAACAATATTCGGAGAACAATAGGATGATCTTGGCTCTAGAACTCGGTGAATATGAGCCAAATATCCTAAAGGAAGGCTCTGCTGACTACAGGAGCTGCCAGAAATCTAAGTACACAAGGTTTTATAAAGTGGCAAAACATTTGCAGCTCAATATCAACACCGCAACGGCTAAGAGTCCAAACTACACAAACTGTATCGAACAGGGGTTCACCATGCAGTATCACACATGGTAGGCTTAGATACAATAGCTTAACAGCACAGTATCAAACATGACAGGATTAGGTACAGCAGCTGAACAGACCGTAGCAAGCATTATAGGCTTAGATACACAACACATTAGACAATATCACAAAAAGATAAGCTTAGATATAGTGAATTAGCAGACAGTATCACACATGATAGGATTAGATACAGCAGCTCAGCAGACAGTAAGACACTTGGTAGGATTAGATACAACATCTGAACAGTATCACACAAGATTATATACAGTTACTCGGCAGACAGCGTTTCACAGGATAGGATTAGATACAGCAGCCCAACAAACAGTATCACATATGATAGGATTAGATACACCGTTCTGCAGACAGTATCATATGTGATAGGATTAGCTACATCACTGCAGACAGAAAAGCACACAATATCACACATGATAAGATTAGATACATTGGCACAGCAGGTAGAATCATACATAGTAGGATTAGATACAGCAGCACCACAGACGGTATCACACTTGAGATTAGATACAGTGGCTATCTTTGTGTATCTGCAGATCTCTGCTCATATTGTGGCACGGTGGGCGGAGCTTCAGGTATAGAAATAATTTGTATCAATATGTAACATTTCATGGTAGTGTGGGTGTGGTTAGTGATATGGGGAGGGGCTGTGAGACTAGATACCCGCCCCCCGACTCACAGACATAAAGCAGAGTCCAGGACATATACAACCACATAAATATATGGGATTCCTGAGGGGGCGACGCTGGTATGTTCTAGAAGCTTCTCCGGGGTCTCTGTTACATCTGTAAACACTGAATAAATCTGTCACCGAGAGAAGCGGCCATAAAGTGAGACTTTTTCCACGCTGCGCGCACATGTGATCTGTGTGGAGATGTAGCAGAGAAAATGTCATTTATAGAACATAGAGGGAGTCAGAAGAATGGCGCAGTCATGTGATGGATCTGGGCGGGGCCAGGATCACCAGTATACAAAGACCGGATCATAGCCCTCTACCCAACATGAAAGTGTTCATCCTGAGCCTGCTGGTTCATGAAGATATTATGAGCCCGGCAGAGGGGATTCTGCCTATAAATGGAGATCTTATGTCATTCAGGGGCTAAGGAAAGCTGGATGATGGCTCCGCCATAAGTGGCTGTCACTGAGTTTCTGTTATCTGCATAGAAGTGCTCAATTAACCAATATACAAGACAGGCGTGTCACTGATGGGCGGGTTTATTTTAGGTAAAAATAGTCTTAATGGCCAAATCACCAGTTTAGAGGACCTTTTGCCATCTCCACCAAATCCACATCCTTTAATGGCCGCCCCTCCACAGATTCCAATGCAGTTGAAATTTTTTCTCAAGCCCCCACCACCCCTGAGCAATCAGGGCAGGTAGTTTTCGTGCCTGATAAACTAGACTAAACTCCCTGATGTCAAGTGGGTGGTAACAGGCAGAATCAGGCAAGGGGGCGTGGCTCGGAGCTCCAATCAGAGGTGAACGCTGCCAGAGAGTTCTGATTCCCATCCTCTTGCCTCTCCTGCCTGACACCACCCTCTTGACATTAGGGAGTCTAGTTATCATATGAGGCACCAAAACTAACTGCCCTGACTGTCCAGGAACGGTGGGGGGCGACTAGTAGGCAATGAACAGAGCTCAGGATGGTGGAAGTGGTGAAAGATCCTCTGCCCACAGCCAGTGTTATGAAACCGTTCCCAAGTGGATGATAATCTGCCCAGGCTAAAAGGCAGGAGTCTAAGTTAGGGACCAACAGGGGCATCGAGAGAAGGGTTGTCCTAAGAGGAGAACTCCTTAAATTCTGGGGCGGAGTCAATCCTTTTGTGATCTGCAGCCAGAGCCATGTGCAGACACAGGAGGCCGCGAAGTTTCTTATGATAATTGACTTTTGGTTTCCTTTGTTTAGACAAGTGAGATAACTGAGAAAGACCCCGAATCCTGACAGACAGGGGTCACAGGTCACGTGTTTGGGGGACACATGAACAATGACAGGAAGTGCAATATGATTCAATGTATCCTAGAGCAAACAATGAGCTTCTATTGTACTCTGCATCATTGGCTTAATGGCATCTAATAGCAATGAGCTCGGAGAATTGTCATCTTAGTTCTATCTGCTTCTGGGAAAGATGGGTGACAAGCAATTTGGTGGCAGGAGGCAGAGTTACTGTTTGCAACTCCAGGAAAACTGACTGACAACCTACGGGTTGCTGTCATGATGTCCATTAGTTGTCACTCAGCTTGCCATATGAATATCGCCCCTGCAGGCCTGACCTCAGAGACTGCAGACCTGTTAGTCTGACCTCAGCATGGCCTGGAGTGATGACAGACAGAGGGCGCTCCGCCCGCTGACCAGCAGAGATAACATCCCGAGGAAGAGGATGACAGTGAGCAAGATGGATGGAGACAGCGGTCTGCTAACCATATACATAGTCACGTGACATCATCAGAACTTCTATCCCATATACACGGTACATAGATTGTGAGCTCCTGGGCATAGGATGATGGGAGTGATTGTAGTCTAATCTTCCAATATTTTACAGACACTGGGGCCAAATGTAATACATTTCCAGATAGTTGTAGGAGACTGAAGAAGAACCTGGAGGATCCCACAAGATGTCAGGGAGGACAAACAATCTCCAAGCAGATGTGGCCCCTGGAAGGATCATCATCATCACCACCATCATCAATATCAGCAGCAGCAGTATAATATACATCATCATCATATCATCACTGTCGTCATCACTATCAGGGGCGTTGTTATAGGGGATACAGAGATAGCAGTCACTACCAGGCTCAGGAGCCTCAGGGGCCCAAAGACCTCTCTACACACATAAGAAGACCCTGGAATTATACATAGCACATGATAAGTGGGGCCCTGATACAGATTTAGCACTGGGCCCAGGAACTCCATGTTACAGCTTTGTCACCAATATTACCATCACCACCATCATCACCATGATCACCATCATCACATTGATCACCACCATCATCACATTATTAGGTGTTTCAGGCTAAGGCCCCATGTAGCGAAACGCAGCAAAAAAACACTGCAGAAAAAATCATGGCGGAAACACGGATTTTTTGCCCCTATTATACCTATACAGAAACCGCCGGCGATTCCATACATATAATTGACTTGCTGCGTTTTTCGTGAGCGTTTTTGAAGCTGTAGTTTTTCCGCTGCAGATTATTTTCTGCAATGTGTGGATGAGATTAGCCAGAATCCCATCACTTTGCAGGGGCTGTAAAACGTAATGTTCTGCCAAAACGCGGCGTTGTCGCATCATGGGGCTTCAGCCTCAGACAGTTTTTATGTTTCATCGGATGTGGCTTACATTCAGTCTGGTGCACTTGTCACACCTCACCCTGTTCCCGCTAAGTCATTTCCCCTTGTGAGGGGCAAAAATCCATGAAGAATTCCTAAACCCGAGCCCCCCGTCCCTGAGCCACCACCTAGAATCAGGAGGACACCACCATGTCCTTGTTATTACTCTGATACCCCCTACTCACCATCGATGGGGCAGATCTTATGTTTTGTACGATAAGAAGTTGCAGCTGAAGCTGCAAATGATAAAGCACAAAAGAAAAACCACAAAATGAGTGAAGAGACGGATAAAGAAGACCAAAGAAGCCACAATGTAACAAGAGAGAGATAAGGAGGCTGCGAGGTGGCCATGGCGGAATCAGCAGCGCCCTCACTGGGTGTGAGACCCGGACTATCATAGATGCCTGACACTGGAGAGCCGACTGTATAATACACCAGGGATACAGGCAACAGCACCCAAGGGGTTAACAATAAAATCCATCCACTGTCCCTTATACTTTACACTGTAGCTCTGCTCCATAAGACCATAGACAGAGCCCAGCTGCATTGTCCATTGGAGTCTATGGTAGTCTGAAAATTAACTTCCTGTCCACAATGCTTTATACTGCGGCTCTGCACAAATAGATCACAGCTAAGATCAGTGACTCTAGCTTAACTGCCCTGACTCATCTAGTCAGAAACCTACCTACTATCTGATTAGGCTGCTGATCTACCCCCATGTTTTACACTGCAGCTCTGCAGTACTGTGCACTGTTCATATACACAGGATAAGAGAAGTGGTACTGTGCACTGTTCATATATACAGGAGGAGAGAAGTGGTACTGTGCACTGTCCATATATACAGGAGGAGAGAAGTGGTACTGTGCACTGTCCATATATACAGGATAAGAGAAGTGGTACTGTGCACTGTCCATATATACAGGATAAGAGAAGTGGTACTGTACACTGTCCATATATACAGGAGGAGAGAAGTGGTACTGTGCACTGTCCATATATACAGGAGGAGAGAAATGGTACTGTGCACTGTCTATATATACAGGATAAGAGAAGTGGTACTGTGCACTGTCCATATATACAGGAGGAGAGAAGTGGTACTGTGCACTGTCCATATATACAGGACAGGAGAAGTGGTACTGTGCAGTGTCCATATATACAGAATAAGAGAAGTGGTACTGTGCACTGTCCATATATACAGGACAAGAGAAGTGGTACTGTGCACTGTCCATATATACAGGACAAGAGAAGTGGTACTGTGCATTGTCCATATATACAGGAGGAGAGAAGTGGTACTGTGCACTGTCCATATATACAGGATAAGAGAAGTGGTACTGTGCACTGTCCATATATACAGAATAAGAGAAGTGGTACTGTGCACTGTCCATATATACAGGAGGAGAGAAGTGGTACTGTGCACTGTCCATATATACAGGATAAGAGAAGTGGCACTGTGCACTGTCCATATATACAGGACAAGAGAAGTGGTACTGTGCACTGTCCATATATACAGGAGGAGAGAAGTGGTACTGTGCACTGTCCATATATACAGGACTAGAGAAGTGATACTGTGTATAAGACACTACATCAGCCCCCTTATACCTCTTTCCCCTGCGCCCCCTCCTCGCGGGGCCGGTGTCATGAGCTGGTGTAGTGACAACACTTAACAGCTGTGTTTAAAGCCATCAATACACGTTACGCACGGCGCAGCCTCGTCTTTCCGCCTGGCGGGATTTTATTGGGTCATTTGCACAGTACAACCTCTACAACAGGAGTCAGTACATCTTATTGTCAGTCTAGCTGAGCACAGCCATTAGTAAGGACCGTGAAACGGCGAATGTGGCGGCCTGCTATCAGTCAGCGCGGGGGGAGGAGGGGGGCACGCATCCGCAGACTAATGTTCACTCGTACATCATTCACAAATTGGTCCAAATGAATTAACCACGGCTCTGCTTAACATTACGAGGTTTAAATGGATTTTCTCTCCCCAGGTCTGCCCTATAATTGTGTTTATCCATCTTGCCGAGGCGCAGCTCGCGCCTGCGAACATCAGACCCGTCCGGGCTGCATTTTCTGCTCCACTGGCGGATTTACCATCGGATCATAACAGGTAATTCAAACAACAATTAGCCTGATGACAGACTGTATATCAATGTCGCCCCCCTCCCCCCGCCCCCTACAGCCAAGATGAATGACTTGGACAATACTTCAATCTCCATCATCAGCTCCCTATCTCCGCAGAGCGAGGGCGAAGCTGCTGCCGCCGCTGTTCACTCGGGCCCTATAGACACATTATAGAACACTGAGACGACAACCTCAGCTGTGCGACTCCAGCCACCAGCATGTGTCAGAGGTGGAACTGAAATTCCTGGGCTCCAATACATCTCTAATGCTGGTGCCCTTGGGCAACTTTTTCTCCATTAGTAGTGAATAGGAAATGTCGCCGTTGCCCAAAGTCCGTTCCCTTCTACCGGCGTCCACTTCCTTTTCTGACTGTCCGATAATCCAGAATATTAGACAATCCGGCACCTATCCGATCTCCTTACTGCCGGATTAGAGGATTTTTCTGTCCGCTCTGAACATTGGCTCCAAAGTGAAATCTAATTGAGATAAGATCTTTATAGATGGAGGATTCCACCGAATCAGCGGCGCCAATTTACAGTACGAGGCAAAGGGCAGAGGGAGGATTCCTGGGCCGGCGGCCATTCTGCTTCCAAATGACCCAAAGTAAACAGATGATTAGCGGCGGTGACCTCATCAACACCCGATAGCTGTACCTGAGCGGGCGGCCAGACCCACCCAGTGACAACATGACTCACGGCTGGGAAATGTAGATAGCAAAAGTTCTGCACACTCATTCACATCCTGAGATGGGGGGGTCAGGGGGTGAGGGGCGAGGGGCCTGTGCACTCAGCAAAATGATCTATCAGGAATGGATCAGCTGCCAAATAACCTGGAATCAGGCACTATAGTAGATATGAATGAAGCCGGCAGATACAATGTATCCTCCAGTCATTAGTTACATTGTATCTGTACAGTCACTACTGTGAGCAATGTCTGTATACCCCGAACTGAGCCTCAGAGTATCCGCATCAATAATGGGTCATAAATAAACAATGAGCAGCGGCACCCCCCACAGCTCTGCAGAATATCTGCATGTCCCCTTTAAATGCTTTGTAAGCACTGCTGATGTCACTGCGTACATATAGGTTGTATTCTGAAATACAAATTCTGGACTGACCACAAGACTGACAATCATATCAAGAGCAAAAAAAAAAAAAACATAATATGGTCAGAAGAGCTTTAAAGGGGTTTTCCTTAAGATAGGTCATCAATATGACACCTGTGAGGGTCTGACACCCGGCAGCCCCACCAATCAGCTTGAGCAAGACTTAAGCTGCAGTGACTCAGTTCAACCACTACACAGAGAACGGCGCTGTCCACTTCCTGCTCCATTCTCTAAGTACAATCGGTGGACATATTGGGTGCAGGATGCCCAAAAAAATGTAATATGAATGACCTATACCAAGGATAGGACATCGGTGCTTCTAGCCTGGACAACCCCTTTAAGACTCTGGATGTAGAAAATAATGTTCTCATTCACTACAAGTCATGAAGACTAAAACACAAAGTAAGTTATAAAGTGAATTCAAGTGTCCCAATAAGTCCTAAAGGTGAAAAGACAAGATTTCTGGTCATAAATACAGGCGATCCCTGGGGTACACGTCTTCTCCTTCTCCTCTGCTACCCAGTGACTCCTCCCCTTCTCCTCTGCTGCCCAGTGACTCTTCCCCTTCTCCTCTGCTGCCCAGTGACTCCTCCCCTTCTTCTCTGCTGCCCAGTGACTTCTCCCCTTCTCCTCTGCTGCCCAGTGACTCCTCCCCTTCTCCTCTGCTGCCCAGTGACTCCTCCCCTTCTCCTCTGCTGCCCAGTGACTCCTCCCCTTCTCCTCTGCTGCCCAGTGACTCCTCCCCTTCTTCTCTGCTGCCCAGTGACTCCTCCCCTTCTCCTCTGCTGCCCAGTGACTCCTCCCCTTCTCCTCTGCTGCCCAGTGACTCCCCCCCTTCTCCTCTGCTGCCCAGTGACTCCTCCCCTTCTCCTCTGCTGCCCAGTGACTCCTCCCCTTCTCCTCTGCTGCCCAGTGACTTCTCCCCTTCTCCTCTGCTGCCCAGTGACTCCTCCCCTTCTCCTCTGCTGCCCAGTGACTCCTCCCCTTCTCCTCTGCTGCCCAGTGACTCCTCCCCTTCTCCTCTGCTGCCCAGTGACTCCTCCCCTTCTCCTCTGCTGCCCAGTGACTCCTCCCCTTCTCCTCTGCTGCCCAGTGACTCCTCCCCTTCTCCTCTGCTGCCCAGTGACTCCTCCCCTTCTTCTCTGCTGCCCAGTGACTTCTCCCCTTCTCCTCTGCTGCCCAGTGACTCCTCCCCTTCTCCTCTGCTGCCCAGTGACTCCTCCCCTTCTCCTCTGCTGCCCAGTGACTCCTCCCCTTCTCCTCTGCTGCCCAGTGACTCCTCCCCTTCTCCTCTGCTGCCCAGTGACTTCTCCCCTTCTCATCTGCTGCCCAGTGACTCCTCCCCTTCTCCTCTGCTGCCCAGTGACTCCTCCCCTTCTCCTCTGCTGCCCAGTGACTCCTCCCCTTCTCCTCTGCTGCCCAGTGACTCCTCCCCTTCTCCTCTGCTGCCCAGTGACTCCTCCCCTTCTCCTCTGCTGCCCAGTGACTCCTCCCCTTCTCCTCTGCTGCCCAGTGACTCCTCCCCTTCTCCTCTGCTGCCCAGTGACTCATCCCCTTCTCCTCTGCTGCCCCCTACATCTTTATCTTCTCCATCCTCTCAACACTTCATCTCATGACCACACACTGATACAATGTATCACTTAGTAAGTAAATAAAACAAAAGCTGTCTATACAAACTAGTAATAATGGAGTCATGCTATCAGCGAGGTCCTCTGAGCCTCGTACCTCAATGCTAATGTATCACAACCTCCTCCTGCTGAGTCTAGGTGACACTTGCTCTCAGTAACTTCTCCGCGCACATGATGTAGATTTTCACCTCAGAATTGTATGTAAATATAAAAAGACTTTGTGGAAATTTGTGCCCCCTCATGAGCAGGTTGGGCTCTGCACAATGTATCATGTGAAGGAACATTAAAAAATCATATCTGTTTATAATTTCTGCAACGTTCTGACGATTCCAGAAGTTATTTTCAGCCGCAGCTGAAGGGCACCCTAGGGTGCACAGATGGATGCAGTTACAGGACTTCACTTAACCCCTCGAACACCAAGTGCACAGGAAAAGTAAATAAGCAAGGTTCCAGATTAATGACCCTGAATGAGAAGACATTGCCAAAGATCTCATATCTATCTATCTATCTATCTATCTATCTCATATCTATCTATCTCATATCTATCTCATATCTATCTATCTATCTATCTATCTATCTATCTATCTATCTCATATCTATCTATCTCATATCTATCTATCTATCTCATATCTATCTCATATCTATCTATCTATCTATCTATCTCATATCTATCTATATCTCATATCTATCTATCTATCTATCTATCTATCTATCTATCTATCTATCTATCTCCTATCTATCTATCTATCTATCTATCTATCTCATATCTATCTATCTATCTATCTATCTATCTATCTATCTATCTATCTATCACATATCTATCTATCTATCTATCTATCTCCTATCTATCTCATATCTATCTATCTATCTATCTATCTATCTCATATCTATCTATCTATCTATCTATCTATCTATCTATCTATCTATCATGTCTAGGCACAGTGGGTTAGATACAGACTATACTTTTGGATAGCTCTTACACATGTATCCACCAGCTACTCCACCAAACCTCCTATAAAGAGTCCAGGCATGCATGTGTTCTCAAAGACACCAATAGTAGTGACTACAAAACAAAGGATGAGGCATGTTGAATTTGAGCATGTCCTCTCCTTCTGCTACCAGGGTAGAGTCAGGACACCCCTATACACATGAGATGGACATCTGGCCCTGGAGAAATAGATAACTTCAGTGGACATTCATCTGATGTAATAGCCAGCAAAGAACTCTAACAAGGAGGCGTCGCGGCGACTCCGGGAATATTATTGAACAAATATTTCATCTAAATAAAGTTACAAAAAATAAAAATTCTAACATTTATGGAAATCTGCCGACATTACAATGATTATTAGCTTTGGGCAATTTGCCAGATTGCCATATCCCCGTCTGCCGGGCCTGAAGAGGCGCGGGGTGACTATGAGTGGTCTCCTCTCTGCCACGTGGAAACAAAGGAGTTAAAAAATGGGGGGTTGTGGGGGAGAAAGGTGAAAAACAAAGAGTGAGGATCCTGCAGCAGAAGCCGCCTGTAGGCAAACGTAGAATTTATTTACTGCATGGCCTAAATAGCGGCATGATAAAAGCGGGTGATTGCCGGATGACATTTGGCTTTGTTTACAGCAGCACAACCCATCAGCTCACTCAAAGGGGATCAATACGGAGAGATTCGGATTGTGCGGATCAAACAGAATACCTTTGTTCATCCACTTGGGCTTCGGCTCTGAGCAAACAGCAACACAGCGCAACAATCCCAGTTTAGTAACAAGAAGGAAAAAAATCGCTAAAAAAAGAAAAATCACTTACTTTTTCTTTCTTATTTTTTTTTTCTTTTTGTTTTCCAGAAATCGCCAAAAACTTTTTTACTTTAATAAAGAGTTTTTAGTGTTGAAAGCGCCGCAGACAGAGACGTCACATGTCCCCAAGTTACAGGTGGCGGGGACCATGGCGCAGGTAAACAAAAGTGAGCGCACTATGTACGGAGAGAAGGAGGGGACATTGCTGGAATTTTTTGTTAGGGATGCAGCAGAATTCACAATAGTTCATGATGTCTGCCCAACACAAGAGAATAACCGCGTCCGGTCACCGCCACAGAGGTAAAAGCGCCATTGTAATAGGTCAGGAAAGTGCAGGACCCCAGTACTAACATAATCTAGTGGCTCTATCTAGATATATCCTAGATAGATAGATAGATAGATAGATAGATGATAAATATGAGATAGATAGATAGATAGATAGATAGATAGATATGAGATAGATAGATATGAGATAGATAGATATGAGATAGATAGATATGAGATAGATAGATAGATAGATAGATAGATAGATATGAGATAGATATGAGATAGATAGATAGATAGATAGATAGATAGATATGAGATAGATAGATATGAGATAGATAGATAGGAGATAGATAGATAGATATGAAATAGATAGATAGATAGATATGAGATAGATAGATAGATAGATATGAGATAGATAGATGTGAGATAGATAGATATGAGATAGATAGATAGATATGAGATAGATAGATAGATAGATATGAGATAGATAGATAGATATGAGATAGATAGATAGATAGATAGATATGAGATAGATAGATAGATATGAGATAGATAGATATGAGATAGATATGAGATAGATATGAGATAGATAGATAGATAGATAGATATGAGATAGATAGATAGATAGATAGATAGATATGAGATAGATAGATATGAGATAGATATGAGATAGATAGATGTGAGATAGATAGATAGATATGAGATAGATAGATAGATAGATAGATATGAGATAGATAGATAGATAGATAGATATGAGATAGATAGATATGAGATAGATATGAGATAGATAGATGTGAGATAGATAGATATGAGATAGATAGATGTGAGATAGATAGATAAATATGAGATAGATAGATAGATATGAGATAGATATGAGATAGATAGATATGAGATAGATAGATAGATAGATAGATAGATAGGAGATAGATAGATAGATATGAGATAGATAGATATGAGATAGATATGAGATAGATAGATATGAGATAGATAGATATGAGATAGATAGATATGAGATAGATAGATATGAGATAGATAGATAGATATGAGATAGATAGATAGATAGATAGATAGATAGATAGATAGATAGATATGAGATAGATAGATTTTGTGTTAGGGCCACATTTTGACATTGTGGGTCCCGTAGGCTCAGTTCTCCCGCTGACCATGTAGATGTCAGTATTTGGGGGGCTGCACCCCTCGCTTCCTCTTACTAGCCCTTACAGCCTGGGCTGAGTGTAGACAAAGGCCGGAGCGTACAGCTCTCACAGCTGAGCTTTTAGTAACTTAGAGACCCCGCAGACCCCGCGCCTCTCCTCTCGCAGAGTGCTCCTCTCTCCTGGCTCAGGAGGCTTCTACAATACACACAAAGCTCTTGTTCTCCGGCACAATCAGACAAAAGAGGAGCAGGTCAGAGCCGGTCTGTGTTCAAGGCTCCATGTGAGCGTGTTCTGCTGGTCGCAGCGCTGTGAACCGCTGTCATGTAAGGTAACGCAGACAGTCAGGAGGCACCGGGGCCAAAATCAGGAGCTCAGCACCACCACCGGGCCACAGAAAGGCTGCAGAGTGAGCAGAAGGGCCCCATGTCACAGGGACCCCCTGCAGGGGCACAGAGAGGGCCAGGCTGTACCTCACCTGAGCCAAGACTCAACGTGCTGTATATAAATACCCTGGTCATGGCTTGGCCTGGCCGCCCCGTGACACCCAACGCCCCACCATTAGTGTCAGCTTCCTACACTCCCTGATAGTATATACCGTATATCTGTGTGGTCATACAAGGTCAGGTTTATATGCCATTCAGGGTGTGCGGAGAGCTGGCTGACAACGTCTAGTGGCCTGGTACAGGAGGATGTGGTTGTCACCATCATCTCCGTCAGGGTCGGACACCCGACACATAAGATGATATTTCCAGGTCACATTTTAAGGGGAAATCATGGACAGAGTAAACAGAAAGAAGCGCAGGACGCACATCATGTGACCAGGAAACGCGCGGCTCCACCTCAGGGACGACGTGTGTGTTTTGCAGAGTTAATGCAGAGGTTACGGCGACTGAGACAGCAGAAAGTTCTTGAGACCTTGGGTGAGGTCACGGCGTCACTCACCAAAAGGAGATAACAGACGTGCGGCAAAACATACGAGACATGCTCAAGTGCTGTAAACAATCTATAATGGAAGTGCAGAGGGAGAGAGACAGCGAGATAGAGAGAGCCAGAACAAGAAAGAGAGCGAGAGAAAGAGAGAGAAAGCAAGAGAGAGCGAGAGAGAGCGAGAGAGAGAGAGCCAGAGCAAGAAAGAGAGAGAAAGCAAGAGAGAGAGAGAGAGCCAGAGCAAGAAAGAGAGCGAGAGAAAGAGAGAAAGCAAGAGAGAGCGAGAGAGAGCGAGAGAGAGAGAGCCAGAGCAAGAAAGAGAGCGATAAAGAGAGCGATAAAGAGAGAAAAAGCAAGAGAGCGAGAGAGAGCGAGAGCAAGAAAGAGAGCGAGAAAGAGAGAGAAAGCAAGAGAGAGAGCCAGAGAGAGCAAGAGAGAGCAAGAAAGAGAGAGCCAGAGCAAGAAAGAGAGCAAGAAAGAGAGAAAGAGAAAGAGAGAGCCAGAGCAAGAAAGAGCGAGAAAGAGAGAGCCAGAGAGAGCAAGAAAGAGAGAGCCAGAGAGAGAGAGCCAGAACAAGAAAGAGAGCGAGAGAGAGAGAGCCAGAGCAAGAAAGAGAGAGAAAGCAAGAGAGAGAGAGAGAGCCCGAGGCAAGAAAGAGAGCGAGAGAAAGAGAGAAAGCAAGAGAGAGCGAGAGAGAGAGAGCCAGAGCAAGAAAGAGAGCGATAAAGAGAGCGATAAAGAGAGAAAAAGCAAGAGAGCGAGAGAGAGCGAGAGCAAGAAAGAGAAAGCAAGAGAGAGAGCCAGAGAGAGCAAGAGAGAGCAAGAAAGAGAGAGCCAGAGCAAGAAAGAGAGCGAGAAAGAGAGAAAGAGAAAGAGAGAGCCAGAGCAAGAAAGAGCGAGAAAGAGAGAGCCAGAGAGAGCAAGAAAGAGAGAGCCAGAGAGAGAGAGGCCAGAACAAGAAAGAGAGCGAGAGAAAGAGAGAAAGCAAGAGAGAGCGAGAGAGAGCCAGAGCAAGAAAGAGAGAGAAAGCAAGAGAGAGAGAGAGAGCCAGAGCAAGAAAGAGAGCGATAAAGAGAGCGATAAAGAGAGAAAAAGCAAGAGAGCGAGAAAGAGAGATAAAGCAAGAGAGAGAGCCAGAGAGAGCAATAGAGAGCGAGAAAGAGAGAGCCAGAGCAAGAAAGAGAGCGAGAGAAAGAGAGAGAAAGCAAGAGAGAGCCAGAGAGAGCCAGAGCAAGAAAGAGAGCGAGAGAAAGAGAGAGAAAGAGAGAAAGCAAGAGAGAGCGAGAGAGAGCCAGAGCAAGAAAGAGAGAGAAAGCAAGAGAGAGAGAGAGAGGCCAGAGCAAGAAAGAGAGAGAAAGCAAGAGAGAGAGAGAAAGAGAGAAAGCAAGAGAGAGCGAGAGAGAGAGAGCCAAAGCAAGAAAGAGAGAGAGAGAAAGAGAGAGAAAGCAAGAGAGCGAGAGCGACAGAGAGTGAGAACAAGAAAGAGAGCGATAGAGAGAAAGAGAGAGCGAGAGAGAGAGCCAGAGCAAGAAAGAGAGCGATAAAGAGAGAGAGAGAGAAAGAGAGAGAGAGCGACAGAGAGAAAGAGAGAGAAAGAGAGAAAGCAAGAGAGAGAGAGCCAGAGCAAGAAAGAGAGCGATAAAGAGAGAGAGAGAGAAAGAGAGAGAAAGCAAGAAAGAGCGAGAGAGAGAGAGCCAGAGCAAGAAAGAGAGCGAGAGAAAGAGAGAGAAAGCGAGAGAGAGAGAGCGACAGAGAGTGAGAACAAGAAAGAGAGCGATAGAGAGAAAGAGAGAGAAAGCAAGAGAGAGCGAGAGAGAGCGCAGAGAGAGAGAGAGGCAATAAAGAGAGAAAGAGACAGAGAGAGAGAGTGAGAGCAAGAAAGAGAGCGAGAAAGCAAGAGAGAGAGAGCGACAGAGAGTGAGAACAAGAAAGAGAGCGATAGAGAGAAAGAGAGAAAGCAAGAGAGAGAGAGAGCCAGAGCAAGAAAGAGAGCGATAAAGAGAGCGATAAAGAGAGAAAAAGCAAGAGAGCGAGAGAGAGCGAGAGCAAGAAAGAGAGCGAGAAAGAGAGAGAAAGCAAGAGAGAGAGCCAGAGAGAGCAAGAGAGAGCGAGAAAGAGAGAGCCAGAGCAAGAAAGAGAGAGAAAGCAAGAGAGCCAGAGAGAGCGAGAAAGAGAGAGCCAGAGCAAGAAAGAGCGAGAAAGAGAGAGCCAGAGAGAGCAAGAGAGAGCCAGAGAGAGAGAGCCAGAACAAGAAAGAGAGCGAGAAAGAGAGAGAAAGCAAGAGAGAGAGCCAGAGAGAGCGAGAAAGAGAGAGCCAGAGCAAGAAAGAGAGCGAGAAAGAGAGAGAAAGCAAGAGAGCCAGAGAGAGCGAGAAAGAGAGAGCCAGAGCAAGAAAGAGCGAGAAAGAGAGAAAGAGAGAGCCAGAGAGAGCAAGAAAGAGAGAGCCAGAGAGAGAGAGCCAGAACAAGAAAGAGAGCCAGAAAGAGAGAGAAAGCAAGAGAGAGAGCCAGAGAGAAAGAAAGAGAGAAAGAGAGCGAAAGCAAGAGAGAGAGCGAGAGAGAGCCAGAGAGAGCGAGAGCAAGAAAGAGAGAGAAAGCAAGAAAGAGAGCGAGAGAGCCAGAGAGAGAGCGAGAGCAAGAAAGAGAGCAAGAGAGAGAGAGAGAAAGCAAGAGAGAGCGAGAGAGAGAGAGGAGAGAGACAGCGAGATAGAGAGAGCAACAAAGAGAGAGCAAGAAAGAGCAAAAAAAAAAGAGAAAGAGAGCAAGAGAGAAACAGAGAGTGCGGTGGCAAGTACCAGGAAAATAACAGAAAATATCTATGGACAGAATCCCCTTATATACATGCGCTCACTCCACTAGATCAGCACACTGCTCTCCTGAAATGCTCTGTGCTGCTGGAGACTCCTGCTCCCTGCACTATGTATACATTACATACTTTATATCAGAGTATCTTTCATCACTTTATTTAGCTGACAGTATTTGTCCTGACTCTACAGTCTCGGCCGGGCCCCTCGGGGTCACTTGAAGACATGTAGAATATACTTTAACCCATTGTAGGCCTCCATGCATCCCCTCTCATATTGCACACTGTCTCCCATGCCATCTGCTGGGCTCGGGCGGGTGATCTGCCCCGGTCACTGCTGGGAGGGTCTGTCCCAGGAATTCTGCCATCAGTTATAGGGAAAACCAAGCAGCTGCAACGTCCTCTCCGGGGGCTCAAAAAATAGTTCTGACCCCTGACCCAGCAAAAACTATACAAGACACATCACCCTGACACGTCTCCTGACAGACAAGACTCAGATAGATAGAAAGATATGAGATAGATAGAGAGATAGATAGATATGAGATAGATAGAGAGATAGATATGAGATAGATAGATATGAGATAGATAGATATGAGATAGAGAGATAGATAGATATGAGATAGATAGAGAGATAGATATGAGATAGATAGATATGAGATAGATAGATATGAGATAGATAGATATGAGATAGATAGAGAGATAGATATGAGATAGATAGATATGAGATAGATAGATATGAGATAGATAGATAGATAGATAGATATGAGATAGATAGATAGATAGATATGAGATAGATAGATAGATAGATAGATAGATATGATAGATAGATAGATATGAGATAGATATTAGATAGATAGATACGAGATAGATATTAGATAGATAGATACGAGATAGATAGATATTAGATAGATATATATGAGATAGATAGATAGATAGATATGAGATAGATATGAGGTAGATAGATAGATATGAGATAGATAGATAGATATGAGATAGATATGAGATAGATAGATATGAGATAGATAGATATGAGATAGATAGATAGATATGAGATAGATAGATAGATATGAGATAGATATGAGATAGATAGATAGATAGATAGATAGATATGAGATAGATAGATATGAGATAGATAGATATGAGATAGATAGATATGAGATAGATAGATAGATAGATAGATATGAGATAGATATGAGATAGATAGATATGAGATAGATAGATAGATAGATATGAGATAGAGAGATAGATAGATATGAGATAGATAGATAGATATGAGATAGATAGATATGAGATAGATAGATAGATAGATATGAGATAGATATGAGATAGATAGATAGGAGATAGATAGATATGAGATAGATAGATATGAGATAGATAGATAGATAGATAGATAGATAGATATGAGATAGATATGAGATAGATAGATATGAGATAGATAGATAGATATGAGATAGAGAGATAGATATGAGATAGATAGATAGATATGAGATAGATAGATATGAGATAGATAGATAGATAGATAGATAGATATGAGATAGATATGAGATAGATAGATAGGAGATAGATAGATATGAGATAGATAGATATGAGATAGATAGATAGATAGATAGATAGATAGATATGAGAGAGATAGATATGAGATAGATAGATATGAGATAGATAGACATGAGATAGATAGATATGAGATAGATAGATAGATAGATAGATATGAGATAGATAGATAGATATGAGATAGATAGATAAATAGATAGATATAGATATGAGATAGATAGATATGAGATAGATAGATAGATATAGATAGATAGATATGAGATAGATAGATATGAGATAGATAGATAGATATGAGATAGATAGATAGATATGAGATAGATAGATATGAGATAGATAGATAGATAGATAGATATGAGATAGATAGGAGATAGATAGATAGATAGATAGATAGATATGAGATAGATATGAGATAGATAGATAGATAGATATGAGATAGATAGATAGATATGAGATAGATAGATAGATAGATAGATAGATAGATAGATAGATAGATAGATATGAGATAGATAGATATGAGATAGATAGATACGAGATAGATATGAGATAGATAGATGGATATGAGATAGATAGATAGATATGAGATAGATATGAGATAGATAGATAGATAGGAGATAGATAGATAGATAGATATGAGATAGATAGATATGAGATAGATAGATAGATATGAGATAGATATGAGATAGATAGATATGAGATAGATAGATAGATAGATAGATAGATAGATATGAGATAGATAGATATGAGATAGATAGATAGATAGATAGATAGATATGAGATAGATATGAGATAGATAGATAGATAGATAGATATGAGATAGATAGATAGATATGAGATAGATAGATAGATATGAGATAGATAGATAGATAGATAGATAGATAGATAGATATTGAATTCATTTTCCCTATACTCGGTATACATATATATACTCATGTGCCACATTCTGGAGTTCTCTCTATTACAGGCCTTCTCTGAAATCTTTGATTTGGGATTTTTGCTGCAGCTCTCGGTGTGGCTCAGCATTTAATAAGCTGCGTCTGACAATGAGACCTCAACATGGAAGAAATCTCCGAGCTCCTGATGTTCTGACAAGTCACAGCGACATTGTGACAGCGGCGGAAGTGTCCGCCACGACCTCGATACAGCAGGGCAGCTCCTCAAGGTGTGAAATTCCGCACATAGCAGCGCCGGCCGCAGATGATTCCGTGCTATGTCTATAGATTCTATTCACAGGCTCGCATTAGAGGTTTGTTCTACAACATGGCAGCACCTGCTCTAATACCGCGCCGTTGTTTTAAACCGCGCTAAGTAAATAAGGTCAGACAGTCGGAAGCACAGGGCGCTCCCGGGGGTCGTCCGGCATCCACAGACCTGTCTGCAGCAGCAGTGAGGGCTGGAAGGGGTTAAGCCCTGTGACAGTCATACGGCCGCTATGTGGATCGGTGGTTTATGTAACCGCAGAGCTTATGAATAGCTGGAAAAAAACGACGCCTCTGGATTAGATTACAATTTGGCGCTCGACGCAGGAATATATATTTTTATTTGTTGCCATGGATAAGAGGTCAGGTCTGTGCCAAGAGGAGGGATACGACCAAACAGAGAAGAAACCAGACTGCATGGACTACAACTCCTATCATCCAGCAGGAGAGAGAGGGGCAATCCACTAATCTAAAAGAGATGACCATGGGCGGGGGCTTTCATGGTGGTCTGCAATACATAGGCCAAGACTATTGCTGCCAAATCAGTGCCAGCATGGGGCTGCTAAAGGCCATGCCAATTATACAGGTCCTCATTTTTAGTGTATTTCCTTAAAATTCTGCATTGTGCTATTCCTCTGATATTCCTCCTAGAAATTTAAAGGGGACCTTTCATCACCCCTGCCAACCCCAACTCTTTGCATCCTTCAATAGTCACCTTTCCACTGATTCCTGCTCACTTGGAATTTTTTTCTCTAGCCCCTAGCAATGCCGAGCTATCATTGCTGTTAGTTCTAGGTAAACTAGGCTCCCTACTGTCGAGTGGGCGGTCCCAGAGTAGAGTGGGTAGACAGGGACCGCCCACCTGAGAGTAGGGAGCCTAATTAACATAGTGAGTGCTGAAACTATCAACACTGATTGCTCAGGAATGGAGGGGCCTAAAGAAAAAATTCCAACTGTGCCGGAATCAGTGACAGCGACTATTACAGAACGGAGCTGGTGAAAGGAATGAATCGCCAAATTATTTTTATTACAGCTAGATAATGACATCTGTCACTGTTTATATTTTCTGATTATACATTTTTAATTCTATATTCTGTTCATGATTATGGGGGCGGCCATCTTGCCTGAGCTTCTCCTCCGCTCTGTTAACAGCATTTAGCGATCTGCTTTACAGCACAGTCACGGCCATAGACAGTAATAGACTGGAGGTCTGTGGGAGAGTTTTGTAGACATGCTCTGGGTGTTGCCAACTCTGACAATATCCAATCACTGTACGGGACACACCCCTTTAAGAAGGGCATGGTAACACCAAGTTGTCAATATAGTCATGCATTTCCCGGAGGAATAACAGAGGAAGGGCACAACACAGAGTTCTGAGATAAGATGCTCCACAATTATTTCCAGGAGAATATATTATATAATATATGTCAGGAGAGCGGAGGACCCCTTTAAGAATATCACCATTACAGAACAATGTATCCATGTGGAGTTCCAGATTATTCCAGAGTTTTGGAATTTTGCTACTGGAGTTTATCTGGAAAATTTTGAAAAATTAAACTGAATGAAAAATGCATTAAAACTGCGGCATGTGAACACAGACTTTACATGCAGTATCATTACATTACATCAAAAACAAAAACAGGAAAATTAAGAATTTAAGAAGGATTTGCACTTTGGCTCAAAAAACTGCATGTGTGAATACAGCCTAAAGAAGACTTGGCTCTCTTTTCCTGTCAATGTTACGGCCGCCTCCCCGAGGGCAGGGGCAATAATCAGGAGAATGTCAGAAAATTTATAGCCACAATTCAGAGCCGATTGCAATATTGAGGTTTATGGAGGTTTTATAGTCCAACTGGAATGTCAAGACTCGGGGGCTGAAGGTCACAAAAAGTTTTTCAAGAACACCTTATCATGACTCTACATCAGGCTGAGTGACAACCACTGATGGCCGCCATGACAGTACCAGCTGGGCTTGTCACTGACAAAGCAGATCCATGTACCATTCTGGGTTTGTAGAAAGCTGGGTGCCAAGCTCTGGGCACTGTACTGGTGGCCATGACAGCTTCTCAATCTCACCCACCGGTATAGGAGACCTGAATATTTCTCATAACCTCACGTTACGTCAGAGCTGATGCCCCACAGATGGTTGGACTCGCAGGTCTCTGCACTTTTATATATATAAACATACAGAGTGGAGCGGCCGCCACCAAGGGCTCAGCCCAATGAAGTAACGGATATGAACATTAACAGTGACAAAGATACAAAGTAACAAACAAAAGACGCGATCACCGGGGTCATTGTCGTGTACATAGAGGGCGCCGAGCGCACAAAGAGGCTGAAAAGAGACACAAGAGCAGTGGCTGCTCCTCTCACACCATACAGGTCACACCGCGCAGGTTACACCGTGCAGGTCACACAGCGCAGGTTACACCGCACAGGTCACACAGCGCAGGTTACACCGCACAGGTCACACAGCGCAGGTCACACAGCGTAGGTTACACCGTACAGGTCACACCGCGCAGGTCACACAGCGCAGGTTACACCGTGCAGGTCACACAGCGCAGGTTACACCGTGCAGGTCACACAGCGCAGGTTACACCGCACAGGTCACACCGCGCAGGTTACACTGTGCAGGTCACACAGCGCAGGTTACACCGCACAGGTCACACAGCGCAGGTTACACCGCACAGGTCACACAGCGCAGGTCACACAGCGTAGGTTACACCGTACAGGTCACACCGCACAGGTCACACAGCGCAGGTTACACCGTGCAGGTCACACAGCGCAGGTTACACCGTGCAGGTCACACAGCGCAGGTTACACCATGCAGGTCACACAGCGCAGGTTACACCGTGCAGGTCACACAGCGCAGGTTACACCGCACAGGTCACACCGCGCAGGTTACACTGTGCAGGTCACACAGCGCAGGTTACACCGCACAGGTCACACAGCGCAGGTTACACCGCACAGGTCACACAGCGCAGGTCACACAGCGTAGGTTACACCGTACAGGTCACACCGCACAGGTCACACAGCGCAGGTTACACCGTGCAGGTCACACAGCGCAGGTCACACCGCACAGGTCACACAGCGCAGGTTACACCGTGCAGGTCACACAGCGCAGGTTACACCGTGCAGGTCACACAGCGCAGGTTACACCGCACAGGTCACACAGTGCAGGTCACACTACGCAGGTCACACCGCACAGGTCACACAGCGCAGGTCACACAGCGTAGGTTACACCGTGCAGGTCACACCACACAGGTTACACCGCACAGGTCACACAGCACAGGTTACACCGTGCAGGTCACACAGCGTAGGTTACACCGTGCAGGTTACACCGCACAGATCATACCGTGCAGGTCACATTCACCTCCTGGATGCA
Organism: Leptodactylus fallax; assembly: GCA_947044405.1. Lineage (NCBI taxonomy): Eukaryota > Metazoa > Chordata > Amphibia > Anura > Leptodactylidae > Leptodactylus > Leptodactylus fallax. The sequence continues at coordinate 2,553,306 of CAMRHE010000281.1, read as the reverse complement.
AATGGACAGAAAGATAAATCTAGCAGAAAGTGTGACTTTATACTGGAGATACATCAGATGACCCCCAGTGACCTCATCACGTCTGATGCAGGATGGATTTGTTCACGTAGTCAGGGAGGAAGTGGAGGGACCCCTAGATCACACCAAAATTCTGTGCTGTGCTTCAGTTCTGTGGGATCATACCCTAAATGTAATGTCTGGTAGTGTTACTAATGGAACCAGGAATGGCTGATAACAGAGAGCAATAGATTGTACAGAAGGTGAAGAGAAGACTGAGTTCTGTGAGTTATGTACAGATGAACTACAACCTCCAGGAGCCCAGTGATGTGTGAGTGCTGAGCCCGGTAACCGAGGACAACAATCAATAAATAATAAAAAGAAACAAAGCAACTAAAATAGATACAATGTAATATCTGTAGAAAAGGGGCGACATTCTGAATATAGTAAGGGGGCGACATTCTGAATATAGTAAGGGGGCGACATTCTGTATATAGTAAGGGGGCGACATTCTGAATATAGATAGGGGGCGACATTCTGAATATAGATAGGGGGCGACATTCTGTATATAGTAAGGGGGCGACATTCTGAATATAGATAGGGGGCGACATTCTGTATATAGTAAGGGGGCGACATTCTGAATATAGATAGGGGGCGACATTCTGTATATAGTAAGGGGGCGACATTCTGAATATAGATAGGGGGCGACATTCTGAATATAGATAGGGGGCGACATTCTGTATATAGTAAGGGGGCGACATTCTGAATATAGATAGGGGGCGACATTCTGTATATAGTAAGGGGGCGACATTCTGAATATAGATAGGGGGCGAAATTCTGCATATAGTAAGGGGGCGACGTTGTGTTTATAGTAAAGAGGCGACATTCTGCATATAGTAAGGGGGAAATGCTCTGTATATAGTAAGAGGGCAGTGTCCTGGAGGTAGGGGGTAGTGTTTTGCAGACAGGGGGCAGTGTCCTGGAGGTAGGGGGTAGTGTTTTGCAGACAGGGGGCAGTGTCCTGGAGGTAGGGGGTAGTGTTTTGCAGACAGGGGGCAGTGTCCTGGAGGTAGGGGGTAGTGTTTTGCAGACAGGGGGCAGTATCCTGGAGGTAGGGGGCAGCGTTTTGCAGACAGGGGGCAGTGGCCTGGAGGTAGGGGGCAGCGTTTTGCAGACAGGGGGCAGTGTTGTACAAGCTCTCCTTTATACTCTCTAATAATGGCACTGTTACTAATCAGCACATAATACGCGGCTGCAGTATGAACACCCAGGGCTCTCGGCTGCCATGACAGTTTGCGGTGATTTTTCTTAGACGTCTGCGGCCTCCTTGTTTTCTGTTCTAGTGTCTTCCACAAGAGTCAAAGTTCATCTGAAAGTTCCCCTGAGCTTCCTCTGCTCAGTATTCCCAGGAAAGACAAACCGCGAGCGTCCCATGTCGTCAATTAAAATGTGAATGGTCACCTGTTGTGCGCCGTGTCTCTAGACAAACACATTCAGCTCAACAATAAAAAAAAAAATGTCATGCATAATTACAGCTGCATTTCATGGCCGGCCCGGAGAATAGTCCCCCATTGTGAGTGGGAAATGCTGCGCTGTACAATGACCTCTCCGCGCGCCACCTTCCCAAGACTTCTCTTTTCAGGACGCCAAAGACGCCCTGACACCCACAGCCTGGTCTGCGGCCGGGTCAGGTCTGGGGGTCTGCAGCTTGCTGGGGATTAATCGGCGATACAGACACGTGGGAAGATGCGGGGGAGTTCAATTATTCCTTCATTCACTCCTTAATTCATTCCTTCCTTCAGTTATTCCCTCATTCATTACTTTCTTCCTTCTTTTACTCCTTAGTTCATTCATTTAATTCCACATTCTTTCTTTTTTCATTCCTTCATTCAGTCCTCTGTGCAAAGTAACACAAAAAATACACATATATGACACATGCAAGTGTATGTATGGGGGTCCAGGTGGATGTGGGCCCTTGGTTGGCCATGTTACAGGGGCCCCCTCTGTGCACCCTGCCCTGTTTATGCAGATTATAATGTCTTCCGGCCCTGGATATGATACTTGTGAACCTTTCATACTACAGTCTATAGGGGGCTGACTCCGGATGGATGGAGGCCCCAGTGTCACAACGGACTCTGCGTTTACCCCAAGTCTGGCTTCATACACACAGAACATGTTTACCCAGATCACCATGGGCCCTTAAACTCTGCGGGCCCTGCTGCTCATTCTCCCCTGAAGTCTATGATACAGAGGGGACACTTACTGGTGGGCAGCAGCTAAATGTTTATGGAGAAGATGGGTGACATTGTGACCATGGACTCACATTCAGGATCAGTAGGAATTACAGACACCTCATCTGCACACATCTCCGCTGCAGGAAAGAAGCGACACCAAGATCTGTCATTTCTAATCTACAATCGTGTCCATGTCAATGCTGAAGTGTAAAGCATGGCGGACAGCAGAGCTAAAGCTTCTAGCTTGGAGGAACTGACCTAAGAACACGGGTAATACATGTATAATGTATAATGCCGCCCCCTCTAGGACCACTGCATTCCCTGATAGGATATACAGAAAGAGGTTCATCCTCATGGACATCCCCTTTAAGTATCTCGATACTGACACAAATCTGCACCATATTGCAACAAGTTCATAAGCGACAGTGAAGATGCGGTGGTGGGAGACGCCCATGAGGCGTAGCGTGGCGGCAGGATTTTCCCATGGTGGCTACAATATGTTACACTGTGGCCTTTTGTTTCAGTATTGCCAGAATCTTCTCCTTGTGGTTTCCTCCGCGGATTTCTCCATCCTTCATTATAAGTAAAGCTTCCTCATTACATGTAAAGTAGGAAGTGGTCGAAAGTTGGCTAAACTATTTTTCTTTATCGACGCGGTCACATGGTCAACAGCGAAAGAGCATGAACTCACAAAGGTGGGTCCCCGGGGTACAAAGCATCTATTCATGGGTATCGTACCTGGACCAGCAGAGCTTACAATCTAATTTCCCAGCTCATGAGAAGATGTTTAGCCAATGGCGATGTTTCCAGGACGCCAGAACAACGAAACGATCTAGAAATTCCACTCGCTGTGGTTAAAGTTCCCTCAACATGAAATTATTGTCGGGATGGCTGAGGACAATTATGTCACCACCAAAATCAACCGCCACATTGTTTCAATTTCTAGCGCATCTCAAAGTAATAAAGTCGCCTATCGTGAGCGCGTTATACTAAAACGAGGGGGGGAGGGGCGCAATACAGAAATAAACTGAACACAATGTACAAAGTTACAACAGATTCCAGCACTGAGTGATACTGCGGAAGGAAAAAGACACCCATAATACCGCCTGACAGTGCACACATCGGATCAGCGTCTCATCTACATCTAGGACAGGATTGAACTGAATCTTCCCCACTGCTTAGAAAATTTTCCTGGTGATCAGAAATGACAGAGGAGGAGAAATAACAGCAGAGGCGTAGCTATAATAGCAGAGGCAGGGCTGTAACAGTAGAGGCGTGGCTACAATAGCAGAGGCAGGGCTGTAACAGTAGAGGCGTGGCTATAATAGCAGAGGCAGGGCTGTAACAGTAGAGGCGTGGCTACAATAGCAGAGGCAGGGCTGTAACAGTAGAGGCGTGGCTATAATAGCAGAGGCAGGGCTGTAACAGTAGAGGCGTGGCTATAATAGCAGAGGCAGGGCTATAACAGTAGAGGCGTGGCTATAATAGCAGAGGCAAGGCTGTAACAGTAGAGGCGTGGCTATAATAGCAGAGGCAGGGCTATAACAGTAGAGGCGTGGCTATAATAGCAGAAGCAGGGCTATAACAGTAGAGGCGTGGCTATAATAGCAGAGGCAGGGCTGTAACAGCAGAGGCGTGGCTATAATAGCAGAGGCAGGGCTATAACAGTAGAGGCGTGGCTATAATAGCAGAAGCAGGGCTATAACAGTAGAGGCGTGGCTATAATAGCAGAGGCAGGGCTGTAACAGCAGAGGCGTGGCTATAATAGCAGAGATAGGGCTGTAACAGTAGAGGCGTGGCTATAACAGCAGAGGGATGGGCTATAACACTAGAGGCAGGGCTATAACAGCAGAGGCGGGGCTATAACAGTAGAGGGATGGAACTATAACAGAAGGGGTGGGACTGTGACAATATCTAATATTTTTATTTTTTAAACTGCTTTTTACCATTGATATTGTTAGTCATTAGTGTAGGACACAAGAGATAACTATGGCATGAATAGGGGGACTGTGGATTCTGAGTGGAGTTCCCTTTTAAGATTTTTCTACTTTCTGCAATGGACAAGGCGTCATCTGGTTAGCGCAGCTCTGGGCTACGTGCTCACTGATCCGCTCGTCTCAGCCATAACTCTCCTCTGTACACACAGGACACCAGCACAACACAGAGCTGGCTGTTAGTTTTGACTTGTTAGTGACAATGTGCATGAAAATTGAAGCTTTTAGGCCAAAAAGTACAATCTATCGAGCTCTCGGCGTCACGTTCCAGATGTTCCACTAAGAGTCCCTTCCAAATAATACAATGTGCAAAACGACTTAAGGAAAGACAAAGCCCAGAGCCGAGAAGCGATCTGTCAAAACTCAATTATTAGCCGTCCACATAATCTGTGTTGTCACATCCAGCGGCAGCTGCAGGGGCCGGGCGGGGGAAAGGCTCCACATAGACAAGTAACAGGTAGAGTCTATACTACGCCATACTGCAGGCACACGGAGATGGAGGAGGCACAATGTGGCACCCAACATTTATACCAAGGGTTGTCCTGCATAGCCCTGGTTACATGCACACTGGGCTATGGGATGAGGGTCACCACCTCTAATGTATCCTATATACTGAGCAAAGACAGACAACTATTGACGTCACAATAATAGGTAAAGGGAGGCCAAGCATGGGTTCCCATAGGTGCGTCAACTGATTTTGAATTGGTTCATTCCACAGACCATGGCAGACCCTCGGCAAATAAGGGTCCTGTGCAATCCCAAGCAGCACTAGTGGATCCTGGAGCAATGCAAACCCCCAATGAAAGGTAAGTTATGGCAGGGAAACTAAATCTTTAGCCCTCAAGACCGAGTGTGCAGGCTAAGGGGGTCCAATTTTTACCCAAGTGCCTTCCGTCCTCCATTGATGTCAATAGAGGTCTGTTCTGATCCATTTTCATTGGGAACAGAATAGAAATGGAAAGGAGCATCAGAATCCCCCCGGAAGAGCAAAAAGATGTAAATATCATATACACAAGGTGTAAATATCATATATATAAGGTGTAAATATCATATATACAAGATGTAAATATATACACAAAGTGTAAATATCATATATATAAGTTGTAAATATCATATATACAAGGTGTAAATATCATATATACAAGGTGTACATATCATATACACAAGACATAAATATCATACGAGGTTACAATATAGACATCCATCAGAAGACAAAGTAATAAGCAGATACAGGGGACCGCCATGGGGTTCGACACAACCCCAAAAACCCCAATCACCAATCTCTCTATGCCTTAACATGTAGAGACGCTGTATATAAAGGAATGAGATTTTTTTTAACAATTTTTCATGAACTTTGCCTTGGTAGCCTCTTCCTTAAAGGATTTTTCACATTGTAACTTTGTGTCTTTTTCCTCTTTTGACTACCTGTAAAGCCCAGGTCTTGTGTTTTGTTACTTGCAGTGCCACAATGTGTTGTCAGGCAGTTCTGTGACACTTTTATTTGCATCTTTGTGTTACTGTGTGAACATGGCCTAATGCTCTTCAGTCATTTGCAGGACCTGGCTTAATGCACAGCAAACATTCAGCATTTCCAAGATTGTCAAATTTTTTTACAACAATAAGAGCAAATAAATTATAAATAATGAATGATCCGCAAACCCACAAAATAAACAGCGAGTGGAGCCGGCGGGGAGGTCTATGGTGCAATGTGTCGCTGCTCACACGCTGCATGCATCATTTTTCTTCTGTGTGGTTAATCATTAGACATGTCTCCGCTCCCAGAGACTTGTAGAGAGAGAACAGGTACAAGACCCAGAGCATGGACTGAGGTGAGGGACAGGTGGGAAATCTCCCCCGCAAGGCCTCTCAGCAGTAAAAGGTCTGAAGCCCATCTACCAGAAGATAAAGTGTTTCCGTCTTGTAACAGGATGCCATAAATTTCCCAACAGCTGGAGGCAGGACTGGGGATTGGACGACACGGCAAAGCATCATGTGGGCCAATTGCAATTTTTTTTCCAAAAAGAAAATGTAACATTTGCTAAATTAAATCTATGAGTGCATCAGTTGGACTTCTGTGATATATACAAAAGACTTTAGTGGTAGTGCCCCTTTAAGAAATGCATTGACTGTCTATGTGTGTACAAGAAAGGGAGGTGTATACCATAGAAGAGGGGGACCCCAACTCGTGTCAGCCCCATAGCTCTTTGCAGGAGTCATGTGACCCAATGGGGAGATGGGGCAACAAGTGCAGTCACCACCTGTTCAGGGTCTAGAGGTTCTGGGGCCCCCAAATCTCCATGTACTCCCCATAGACAGTGTCATCCCCCCGGTACACATTGCTGGCTTTTTGTCTGGCTGCTCGCTCCATCTGTAAGTCATTGACATTACAATTCATTACAATTCGCCACATGTGGAGATGGGAGCGGCCGCGGCTCCAGCTGAATCACTGCTCAAATATGTCAGAGATTTACTGTTTGCAAACTCAAGCTTTTCCTTTTAGTGAACATTACTCTGAGTGACTGCACCGACCACGAGGCCAGGTGAGCAGTGACGCCATCCCCAGACTACCTGCGGGGGAGGGCTACAAGATCAGGGACAACTCCTCTGGTGGAAACAAGGCTGTCATTACTATGGGGACACTCTAACACTATTTTGGAGGTGCTGTGGCTGTCACTGTGATGGCACACTGTGGATGTCACTGGTATGGGGGGACTGTACTTGATACTCTTATGGAGCACTGAGGCTGTCACTGTTATGGAGCACTGAGGCTGTCACTGTTATGGAGCACTGAGGCTGTCACTGTTATGGAGCACTGGGGCTGTCACTGTTATGGAGCACTGGGGCTGTCACTGTTATGGGGCACTGGGGCTGTCACTGTTATGGAGCACTGAGGCTGTCACTGTACTTGATACTCTTATGGGGTGCTGGGCCTGTCACTGTTATGGAGCACTGGGGCTGTCACTGTTATGGGGCACTGGGCCTGTCACTGTTATGGAGCACTGAGGCTGTCACTGTTATGGGGGCACTGAGGCTGTCACTGCTAGGGCCATTATATGGTGCTACATTAGGTATTATTATATTGGCAGTGCAGGAGGCGTCATTAATTGTGTATTTCGCTAGTACGACCATGACGGGCTTAACATTCATCAACCAATCAGATTGCAAAATCAGTTTTTTCCTTGTGGTCTACTAAATGGAAAAGTGAATATAGCAAAGACCCGAGACTGCGGCAAGACACGAAGACACCAGATAACAAATATTCCACTTAGTCTCCAGCTCCAGCCGCAGCCCTGACATGTGACAGCGGCAGTAAAACAGGGCGGGGCTTAATTTAATGAAATATTGCAACACGTTTGTGTAACTAGGTAATAACATTTTACAGTTCACAGCCAAGACACAAAAGGTGAGAGCGAGAAGCCGAGGCCTAGAGGAGACATCTGCAAGAAGCTGAGATCTAGAGGAGACGCCTGCAAGAAGCCCAGGACTAAAGGAGATGCCTGTGAGAAGCTGAGGACTAGAGGAGACGTCATTAATTGTGTATTTCGCTAGTACGACCATGACGGGCTTCACATTCATCAACCAATCAGATTGCAACATCAGTTTTTTCCTTGTGGAGCGAGAAGCCGAGGCCTAGAGGAGACGCCTGTGAGAAGCTGAGGACTAGAGGAGACGCTTGCGAGAAGTCGAGGACTAGAGGAGACGCCTGCAAAAAGCCAAGGACTAGAGGAGATGCCTGCTAGAAGCCGAGGACTAGAGGAGATGTCTGCAAAAAGCCGAGGCCTAGAGGAGATGTCTGCAAGAAGCCGAGGCCTAGAGGAGACGTCTGCAAGAAGCTGAGACCTAGAGGAGACGTCTGTGAGGCCAAGGACTAGAGGAGATGTCTGCGAGAAGCCGAGGACTAGAGGAGACGCCTGTGAGAAGCTGAGGACTAGAGGAGACGCTTGCGAGAAGTCGAGGACTAGAGGAGATGTCTGCAAAAAGCCAAGGCCTAGAGGAGATGTCTGCAAGAAGCCGAGGCCTAGAGGAGACGTCTGCAAGAAGCTGAGACCTAGAGGAGACGTCTGTGAGGCCAAGGACTAGAGGAGATGTCTGCGAGAAGCCGAGGACTAGAGGAGACGCCTGTGAGAAGCCGAGGACTAGAGGAGACGCCTGCGAGAAACCGAGGACTAGAGGAGATGTCTGCGAAATGCCAAGGACTAGAGGAGACGCCTGTGAGAAGCTGAGGACTAGAGGAGACGCTTGCGAGAAGTCGAGGACTAGAGGAGACATCTGCGAGAAGCTGAGATCTAGAGGAGACGTCTGTGAGGCCAAAAACTAGAAGAGACGCCTGTGAGAAGCCAAGGACTAGAGGAGACGCCTGCGAGAAGCCGAGGACTAGAGGAGACGCCTACGAGAAGCTGAGGATGAGAGGAGACGCCTACGGGAACTCGAGGACTAGAGGAGACGCCTACGAGAACTCAAGGACTAGAGGAGACGCCTGCGAGAAGCTGAGATCTAGAGGAGACATCTGTGAGAAGCTGAGGATGAGAGGAGACGCCTACGGGAACTCGAGGACTAGAGGAGACGCCTACGAGAAGCTGAGGATGAGAGGAGACGCCTACGAGAACTCAAGGACTAGAGGAGACGCCTGCACTGCATCTCACTAGGCAAACTACAAAAATTCTAAAAATTCTTCACTTTCCTATTTACGTCTTTATTATTTTCTCACATTTTATTTTCTTGGGGGATTTTGTTTTTAAGATATTAATGTAAACAGGATAAAAAAAAATCCATTATTGCAATAAGAACAGAAAACATACATGACATTACGGAAAAACAGAAGTGATCCCAGAGAAGAAAGGGAACCCGGCACATCAGGAGCCTGGAGACTGGAGACAGCTATAGGGGACAACAGAGGGATGTTTACTATATGCAAAAAAAAAAAAAAAAAGAGAATATTTTTGTGGGTTTTTTTATATCAAAAATTTAATTGTGTACATCCCCCAAGGTGTAGACGGAAATCCCCGCAATTCTATTCACTGACATGTAACACCCGGAAGAAAAAGCTGGGCATAACAAATGCAACAAAGACCATCACACAGTTACTGATGACATCACACGTTACATAATGATGATATCCTGCATTTACTGAACTAATGGGAATCAATAGACCTTCTCATCGGATACGATAATTGAATCGGTTTATGGCCGCGGTTATTATATTACCGCACAAGATGGAATAATCAGATTTTTACAATCAGAATTACTGCAGTGGACACAAAGCGCACGCTACTAGCCCAGCCAAATCTCATTCACAAAAAATATCAAAAACATTCATTATCCCACCAAAAATAATAAGGAAAATGCAAATGAAATAATAGAAAATAATGGACTTGGGTTAATATTAGAGCTGCGCGCAGGCGGTGCAATCCACAGATCACTATGGTGACGTCACCGGCTACAATGAGGATGGTTACACCTGATACAATGTGTCTGACATATACAGGAGCGTTGCTTTTAGTATTTAAGTAAACTGTTCATAATTAGTCAATGAAACCTGAGACACTCCCCTAAAACCTGGCGAGGAGCGGCGTGGCGTCAGATATCCTCTCGTATAGGCTGTAAATAAACCCCCCTGGATTTATGGCCTGTAGAAACCTCCCGACACAACCCCCCCCCCCCCGGCAGTCTATTTTTTTTTTATATTCGCAGACCTATTAAGACACAAGTTGTAAAATTAACCATCTCATCCACAAATGGGCTTAAATTACAGGTCTCCACAGTCACAATGACAAATCCACCGCTATAAAGTTTTATAACATGACAGATACAGCGTGCGGATTCATGAGCTCAACTAACACTGGTGCGTAGATTATATAGACTGCAGTAATAATGTAATACCAGTCACTGCGACCAATGGAAAACGCAGTCCATGGGAAAACAACAGGTGATGCTACAGCCGCAGTCCATAGGAATACAATGAGAGATGTTACAGCCGCAGTACATAAGAATATAACAAGCAATGCTACAGCCGCAGTACATAGGAATATAACAAGCAATGCTACAGCCGCAGTCCATAGGAATATAACAAGCAATGCTACAGCCGCAGTCCAGAGGAATATAACAAGCAATGCTACAGCCGCAGTCCATAGGAATATAACAAGCTATGCTACAGCCGCAGTCCATAGGAATATAACAAGCAATGCTACAGCCGCAGTCCATAGGAATATAATAAACAATGCTACAGCCGCAGTCCATAGGAATATAACAAGCAATGCTACAGCCGCAGTCCATAGGAATATAACAAGCAATGCTACAGCCGCAGTCCATAGGAATACAATGAGAGATGCTACAGCCGCAGTACATAAGAATATAACAAGCAATGCTACAGCCGCAGTCCAGAGGAATATAACAAGCAATGCTACAGCCGCAGTCCATAGGAATATAACAAGCAATGCTACAGCCGCAGTCCATAGGAATACAATGAGAGATGCTACAGCCGCAGTACATAAGAATATAACAAGCAATGCTACAGCCGCAGTCCAGAGGAATATAACAAGCAATGCTACAGCCGCAGTCCATAGGAATATAACAAGCTATGCTACAGCCGCAGTCCATAGGAATACAATGAGAGATGCTACAGCCGCAGTACATAAGAATATAACAAGCAATGCTACAGCCGCAGTACATAGGAATATAACAAGCAATGCTACAGCCGCAGTCCATAGGAATATAACAAGCTATGCTACAGCCGCAGTCCATAGGAATACAATGAGAGATGCTACAGCCGCAGTACATAAGAATATAACAAGCAATGCTACAGCCGCAGTCCATAGGAATATAACAAGCAATGCTACAGCCGCAGTACATAAGAATATAACAAGCAATGCTACAGCCGCAGTCCATAGGAATATAACAAGCTATGCTACAGCCGCAGTCCATAGGAATATAACAAGCTATGCTACAGCCGCAGTCCATAGGAATACAATGAGAGATGCTACAGCCGCAGTACATAAGAATATAACAAGCAATGCTACAGCCGCAGTCCATAGGAATATAACAAGCAACGCTACAGCCGCAGTCCATAGGAATATAATAAGCAATGTTACAGCCGCAGTCCATAGGAATATAACAAGCAATGCTACAGCCGCAGTCCATAGGAATATAACAAGAAATGCTACAGCCGCAGTCCATAGGAATATAATAAACAATGCTAAAGCCGGAGTACATAAGAATATAACAAGCAATGCTACAGCCGCAGTCCATAGGAATATATCAAGCAATGCTACAGCCGCAGTCCATAGGAATACAATGAGAGATGCTACAGCCGCAGTCCATAAGAATACAATGAGAGATGCTACAACCGCAGTCCATAGGAATATAACAAGCAACGTTACAGCCGCAGTACAAAGGAATATAATAAGCAATGCTACAGCCGAAGTCCATAGGAATACAATGAGAGATGCTACAGTCGCAGTCCATAGGAATATAACAAGCAATGCTACAGTCGCAGTCCATAGGAATATAACAAGCAACGCTACAGCCGCAGTCCATAGGAATATAACAAGCAATGTTACAGCCGCAGTCCATAGGAATATAATAAGCAATGCTACAGCCGCAGTACATAGGAATATAACAAGCAACGCTACAGCCGCAGTCCATAGGAATATAACAAGCAATGCTACAGCCGCAGTCCAGAGGAATATAACAAGCAACGCTACAGCCGCAGTCCATAGGAATATAACAAGCAATGCTACAGCCGCAGTACATAGGAATATAATAAGCAATGTTACAGCCGCAGTACATAGGAATATAACAAGCAATGCTACAGACTGAGTCACTCATTATAGTCACAATCCATAGGAATACAATGACTGATGCTACAGTCTAACAGGAATACAATGATGGATACTACAGTTGCATTCTACAAGAATACAATTAGTGACACTACAGTCACAGGCCATAGAAATACAATGACTTGATGCTACACTACAGTCACAATCCTTAGGAATACAATGAGAGATGCTACAGTCACAGGCTATAAGAATACACTATATCATACACTCCATACAACCATACTGTATAGAAATACCCGGGTTCCCATTTTCCTATAATAGTCAGCGCCCACAGGAATATGTTGTGGGTTGTAATATTTGGCGCTCAGGCCTTCTTGATCACCGGTCATTATCATTATTCAGAATTTTCTATATGTATCAGGCAAACACTTCACAATGAAGATTTTTGCTATGATCAGAAAGAAATTAATTTCACAGTCCACAATATCAACGTACAGTAAATCTCAGTGTCTATGGCCAATTTGTCCTTATTCACACTTAGTGTTACAGTAGTGCAAAAACACGAAGCACAGCAAAAATTCTACAAAAATTTCCACTTAAGTCCATGACCCCAAATCTCACAGCAAATCTGCACAACAATAAGAAACACACTCAGTATAAATTGTGTAAGACCAGTATATAATATACCACTTCCCCAATAAAACCATACAAAAACTTGTGAACATGGCCTTACACTTTCATTTACATACACTGTATCCATAAAAATCATCTATGTATCCCGACCATTTCTATGGGGCTGAGCCTCAAAGTGCTCAAACCGGAGCCAAAAAATTCCAATTAACTTATTTATGTTTATGTTGCTTTTTGTGCATTTTTTGTGAGTCTTTATGTTGTATGGTGTTGGATGTGGTTTTATGTTGTATCATTTTGAATTAGTTTATATTGTATTGTTTTCTGTGTTTTATGTTGCAATGTTTTGTATGTTATGTATTTATCTTACTTCTATAGCCCCAACATATTCCGCTGTTATATTACATTGTTTTGTATGTTTTATATTCTATCACTTTGCGTGTATTTTTATTTTGTATAATTATGTGTGGGTCTTTACGTTGAATGGCGTTGTATCTGTGTTTATGTTGTATCACTTTGTATCTGTCTTTATATTGTATCACTTTGTATCTCTCTTTATGTTGTATCACTTTGTATCTGTCTTTATGTTGTATCACTTTGTGTGTGTCTTTATGTTGTATCACTTTGTGTGTGTCTTTATGTTGTATCACTTTGTATCTGTCTTTATGTTGTATCACTTTGTGTGTGTCTTTATGTTGTATGGTGTTGTATGTGGTTTTATGTTGTATCATTTTGAATTAGTTTATATTGTATTGTTTTCTGTGTTTTATGTTGCAATGTTTTGTATGTTATGTATTTATCTTACTTGTATAGCCCCAACATATTCCGCAGTTATATTGTGTTATTTTTTATGAGTCTTTATGTTGAATTGTTTTGTTTCTTTTTTCATTGCTTTTCTTTTTTTTTCACTTTAAAGCTATAGCGCTCCCTCCTAATTTGCATATTCATGCTAAAATTGCGGCAAATAACGCCCCGTGTAAACCCGCCTCAATAGGAAAATGACATTTTTAGCATTTAAAGCTCGGTAAATGTAGTGAAGCAGAATTTGCAGGATTTTTACATGCGATGACATAAGAGTATGGGGGGGTCTCGTGCAGGAACATCTTCTTTATGTTCTGTCTCTGTCTTTCCTCTGAATCTTCCCGTACAAGACAACGTTTGATAAATCCGGGCTGTCTCATCCTGAACGACCATTAATGCAACTTCCACATAACTCACAGGCAGCTGGGAGAAAAAGCCCCTGTGAATTTTAGCTATGGGGAGAGAACTGCTCGTCCAGATAAAGACTCACAGCTGTCATTTCCTTGTGTTGGCTTTTCCTAATCTGTTCGTAAGGCAGATCCTGAAACCGGCTGACAAATTGCAATCTAACATTTTCACAGTCTACATAGTTCTTTTGTTTAAGACGAGAAGGGGGGCATCTTGGCTCAGTTATTACCCCCCTCCAAAACTTTATGGTCCCTCCCATTAACCATTCCCAGTACAAGCCGTCTCTGTGCTATTGACCCCCACCCCAAACTTAAATCTATTCTAACACATCTTTTCTTAAAAATAGTCTTTGAAATTTTTTGATATTTTTTTTTCCTCAATCATCACAATTGCAACAAATTGTAACAAGGTAAGAAAGTTCACATAAACCTGACGACGACACATTGAAAATCTCTGCCCCGGATCTGCCCATAATCTGACCGGATTACCAAATTATCAGCCTGACCGACAACAGATCAAACATGTTAAAAATAAAAATTTTGGAGGATGAGAATCTATTCATCGGATGATGCCACTGATGTAACGATTATCAGCCATACAGCTCGTTCAGGGTAAATTCAGTGGGTTTTGGTGTTTTTGCCCATTTTTATATATAAAACTTTCTGAAACTAATTAAAATAATTGAAATTGTAGATTTCGGCTAAGGCCTCACATAGTGAAACGCATCAGGTTTTTGCTTCCGCAATGTTTTTCATCAATAATTTTTTTCTCCCCCTAACCAATCTATAGGGATCATACTTCTGATTCCACAGATAAAATTAACATGTTGCATTTTTTGCAATGTGTGATTGAGATCAAACAAAGTCTCATTCACTTTGCTGGTTCTGTAAAATGCTGCGTTTCTATTTTCCCACTACATTTCCACAGAAGCCAAAAACGCCGTATTTCTGCAATGTGGGCTTTAGGCATACAGGTAACTCAGCAACATTAATATTCCAGGGAAAATCCTGAAATTAACAACATGGGAGAAGATGGGCTGGGTGAGCAGTGCCTTGATGTACGTGAAATTGTCGACAATGTTTCCAAGAGGGAGAAATTCATTGTGACTGATGGTTACAAAGTATCATAATGAATGTGATACATCTGTGTAATGATACAAAGTACACACGGGGGGCGGGGGGATAAGCCAAATCCAGGCCTGTATAGTGAGGACGTATACAAGTCATCACATCCATATCTATCTATATACATGTATCAGAATGTCACAGCAGTGAAGGGACTGTAGTAAAGGAAGTTTTACCAAGGACTCCATACAAGTATAATGACAGTGTAAAAACAGCACAACCAATCCTATATACCAATATAAAATAGAAAGAGAGAGACAGATAGATATATAGATAGACAGATAGATAGATATGAGATAGATAGATATGAGATAGATAGATATGAGATAGATAGATAGATATGAGATAGATAGATAGATATGAGATAGGTAGATAGATATGAGATAGATAGATATGAGATAGATAGATAGATAGATATGAGATAGATAGATAGATAGATATGAGATAGATAGATAGATAGATATGAGATAGATAGATAGATAGATAGATAGATATGAGATAGACAGATGTGAGAGAGATAGATAGATATGAGATAGATAGATAGATAGATAGATATGAGATAGATAGATAGATATGAGATAGATAGATAGTTAGATATGAGATACATAGATATGAGATAGATAGATAGATAGATATGAGATAGATAGATAGATAGACAGATAGATAGATAGATATGAGATAGATAGATATGAGATAGATAGATATGAGATAGATAGATATGAGATAGATAGATATGATAGATAGCTAGATAGATATGAGATAGATATGAGATAGATAGATATGATAGATAGATAGCTAGATAGATATGAGATAGATAGATATGAGATACATAGATAGATAGATATGAGATACATAGATAGATAGATATGAGGTAGATAGATAGATAGATAGGAGATAGATAGAGAGATAGATAGATATGAGATAGATAGATATGAGATAGATAGATAGATGGATAGATATGAGATAGATAGATAGATAGATAGATAGATAGATAGATAGATAGATAGATAGGAGATAGATAGATATTAGATGGATAGATATGAGATAGATAGATAGATAGATATGCGATAGATAGATAGATAGATATGAGATAGATAGATAGATGGATAGATATGAGATAGATAGATAGATAGATATGAGATAGATAGATAGATATGAGATAGATATGAGATAGATAGATAGATATGAGATAGATATGAGATAGATAGATAGATAGATAGATAGATATGAGATAGATATGAGATAGATAGATAGATAGATAGATAGATAGATAGATATGAGATAGATAGATAGGAGATAGATAGATAGATATGAGATAGATAGATATGAGATAGATAGATAGATATGAGATAGATAGATAGATAGATAGATAGATAGATATGAGATAGATATGAGATAGATAGATAGATATGAGATAGATAGATAGATGGATAGATATGAGATAGATAGATAGATAGATAGATAGATAGATATGAGATAGATAGATATGAGATAGATATGAGATAGATAGATAGATATGAGATAGATAGATAGATAGATAGATATGAGATAGATAGGAGATAGATAGATATGAGATAGATAGATAGATAGATAGATAGATAGATAGATAGATAGATAGATATGAGATAGATAGGAGATAGATAGATATGAGATAGATAGATAGATAGATAGATATGAGATAGATAGATAGATAGATAGATAGATATGAGATAGATAGATATGAGATAGATAGATAGATATGAGATAGATAGATATGAGATAGATAGATAGATAGATAGATAGATAGATATGAGATAGATAGATATGAGATAGATAGATAGATATGAGATAGATAGGAGATAGATAGATATGAGATAGATAGATATGAGATAGATAGATATGAGATAGATAGATAGATAGATAGATAGATAGATATGAGATAGATAGATATGAGATAGATAGATATGAGATAGATAGGAGATAGATAGATATGAGATAGATAGATAGATAGATAGATATGAGATAGATAGATATGAGATAGATAGATAGATAGATAGATAGATAGATAGATATGAGATAGATAGATATGAGATAGATAGATAGATAGATAGATATGAGATAGATAGATAGATATGAGATAGATAGATAGATAGATAGATAGATATATGAGATAGATAGATATGAGATAGATAGGAGATAGATAGATATGAGATAGATAGGAGAATTTTGAAGCTCTCAGAAGTAGGACATGGAGCGGAGGGAGGACAATGGACACGGCTAGGATTCTGGATTGTGTATGATTATTCCTAGGGCTGACATGTCCCTTACTCCACAGAGCGCTGGCACTGGAGGCCTGTGTGTCCGCCCAGCACAATGCTGGATATCTGCAGGGGGTCTGATGTCGTCTCAGGGATTGTAACTCTTTTTTAGGTTTCTTTCCTTGCCCTGAGATGCCACCTTATTCCCTGGATGCCAGGCCGGCCATGAGGCACCTGCTCTATTAGCCCTGATAAATGTAAGATTGCTGCCCATTTACAATGTAATGATCTGTGTAATTACAGTAATGTCACGTTACATTAGGAAACCCAGGGATGGGGGACGGGTGGGGGGTGGGGGGTCACAGACATTTAGAAGTGTTTAAGAAACACTTTACAGCAAGAGAAGCCCCGAGGCTAATGGGTTAAATTGTTCCCTTCCCATGGAGGTCTGAGAGCGAAACCGCAAGTGGCTTAACCCCTTCAGAGCTGAACTGTCACAAGGGTGCAACCACAAGGCAACCACAAACCTTCTGCTATTTCTTTCTTAAAAAAAAAAAAAAAAAAAAAAAAAACATTTTGGAAAAAAAAAAAAAATAACAAAACAAATAACAATAACAAATTTTCTCCAGACTCGATTAACATGCTGGAACATTCTGCCCTCACCCAGACTGGAGGAAAAGCCACATTCAGAAAGGCCTCCAGATTTACACATCACACATCAGATACAGTGTAACAAATACCCAGCAATCATTAAGAAGAAACACTAATCAATAACCATGAGAGGAA
This sequence comes from Leptodactylus fallax, assembly GCA_947044405.1. Taxonomy (NCBI): domain Eukaryota; kingdom Metazoa; phylum Chordata; class Amphibia; order Anura; family Leptodactylidae; genus Leptodactylus; species Leptodactylus fallax. Next base: position 2,535,320 of record CAMRHE010000281.1, on the reverse strand, counting down.
CGTATCCATTCCAGCCGATACAATCCCCACCACCCCCAGCCATAGCCCCCCTCCCCCTGTAGCCTCTCACCATGCCGTAACGCTGGACAACAGTTCTCATCTCTAAGGATTTATCAGAATATTCTTATATCATGTATTATTGATGGGAGGTGTCCGGAGAAAATTCAATCATTTACCATTTTGCTAACAAAAATATCAATATTTTTGGAAGAAATGATAATTTGTGCAGAATTAAAGGACATGTCAGTGCAACAAAGACGTGATAACTATGGAGCAAATTGATACAATGTAACACAGTATATAGTACTTATCTATGCTATATGATACATGAGAGAGCTGAAATTCCATTACAGACAATTTCCAAAAACACAAGGGAAATTTTGTAGCAACAAAAAAATCCAAATTTCATATAAATATATAAAAAAAAAAAACAATAAAATATTAAAATACAACAAGATGACAGCAGAGAAAATCTGAACCTCCAGAATATCTGATGCTGCCCATGTAGGAGCGTGATCACACACACACACACATATATATATATATATATATATATATATATGTATCCAGCATGCGGGGCTCGTACAGGTGCAGCTTCCACCATTCACGGCTGCTCAGGTTGGGATTGTACATATAGAAGCAGCGCCGGGTCTGTATCCGCAGCATCTCAAGTCAATAAGCGCTGAGGGCCCTGCCAGCTCCCAGGAGAAAAGCAAATGCAGGTCAGTGTGACTCCAGGAATGTACCCGGCCATATCTCAGGCTCACCAAATATCTGACCGACAAGCAAGAGACTCGAGGCAGAATCCAGAGAACTACTTATATCATTATCCGATTTCTGTTCATATATACAATTATCTATAGATTTATCTATCCATATATCTATCTATCTATCTATCTATCTATCTATCTATCTATCTATCAATCAATGTACATCTATCTATCTGTCTCATCATATGATATTTAGGTATATGATGAGATAGATATGAGACAGATAGATAGATAGATATGAGATGAATAGATCATTGCACTATATATTATATATAATATGACAGACATCTAGAATTTCTTGCTTTCACCCATATACATATATAATACAGCAGACTGAGCTTGTCATATACATACTGACACAATCAGCTTGTAGTCACCAGGTCCTGTATATGCCCTGTATACAGACCATGGGCCAGGGCAGCCCCTCACAACCCATTCAGACACACAGACCCTCGGACATCTTATTTACTTTGAACCAGAGTATGAGTCTTTGTTGGGGTGGGGGCAGCGTCCCCCAGAAATACTACACGACACATCAGCATTACAAGCCTGGCGCTAGCACTACAATTCCCTTCTCACAGGCCATAACTGAACTGAAAGTGTCCTGACATAGAGAAAGCAAAAGTTGTCACTCAGATCAGTGAGGCGGAAAGCAGAACAAAAAGTACACAAACCAATGGCAGCTCCAGAAGGAAGAGGGAGAGGAGAGAGACATGAAATCACAGATTATAGCAGGGGCATCAGAGAGGGGAACAGGGGTATTACAGGGTAGAGGAGGCCAGCACAGCATATACAGGGGCATCAGAGAGGGGAACAGGGGCATTACAGGGTAGAGGAGGCCAGCACAGCATACACAGGGGCATCAGAGAGGGGAATAGGGGCAATACAGGGTAAAGGAGGAAAGCACAGCATACACAGGGACATCAGAGAGGGGAATAGGGGCAATACAGGGTAAAGGAGGAAAGCACAGCATATACAGGGGCATCAGAGAGGGGAACAGGGGCAATACAGGGTAGAGGAGGCCAGCACAGCATATACAGGGGCATCAGAGAGGGGAATAGGGGCAATACAGGGTAGAGGAGGCCAGCACAGCATATACAGGGGCATCAGAGAGGGGAACAGGGGCATTACAGGGTAGAGGAGGCCAGCACAGCATACACAGGGGCATCAGAGAGGGGAATAGGGGCAATACAGGGTAAAGGAGGAAAGCACAGCATATACAGGGGCATCAGAGAGGGGAACAGGGGCATTACAGGGTAGAGGAGGCCAGCACAGCATACACAGGGGCATCAGAGAGGGGAATAGGGGCAATACAGGGTAAAGGAGGAAAGCACAGCATATACAGGGGCATCAGAGAGGGGAATAGGGGCAATACAGGGTAGAGGAGGCCAGCATAGCATACACAGGGGCATCAGAGAGGGGAATAGGGGCAATACAGGGTAAAGGAGGAAAGCACAGCATATACAGGGGCATCAGAGAGGGGAACAGGGGCATTACAGGGTAGAGGAGGCCAGCACAGCATACACAGGGGCATCAGAGAGGGGAATAGGGGCAATACAGGGTAAAGGAGGAAAGCACAGCATATACAGGGGCATCAGAGAGGGGAATAGGGGCAATACAGGGTAAAGGAGGCCAGCACAGCATACACAGGGGCATCAGAGAGGGGAATAGGGGCAATACAGGGGGATCAGAGAGAGGAATAGGGGCAATACAGGGTAGAGGAGGCCAGCAGAGCATATACAGGGGCATCAGAGAGGGGAACAGGGGCAATACAGGGTAGAGGAGGCCAGCACAGCATATACAGGAGCATCAGAGAGGGGAACAGGGGCAATACAGGGTAGAGGCCAACATAGTGTATACAAGGAGTATTGGAAAGGGGAGAAGGGAAATTACAGGGTATAGAAGGTTAGCACAGCATATACAGGGGCATCGCACAGGAAGGGGCATCACAAAATATAGGAGGGGCATCATGAAACATAAAAGGGGCATAATATTATATGAAAGGGAAATCTTAGATTGTAGAAGAGACATAACAGAAGAAGGCATCACAGTGTACAAGAGGCATCATAAAGAATATAAGGGTCATCATACAGAATATAAGGGTCATCATACAGAATATAAGGGTCCTCATATAGAATATAAGGGTCCTCATACAGAATATAAGGCTATAGAAGGCCTATTACAGAATATAACAGGCCTCATAGGAAACAAGGGGCATGTAAGGGTATAGAAGGGACAACACAGAGACTATAAGGGACACTTGAGAATATAGACAGGGCATCATAGAAAGTATAAGGGTCATCACAGAGTAGAAAAATCCAATGCAAAGTCTAAAGAGGTATAATAAAGTATAGGTTAGTGCTATACAAGTGAGAAAAATAATAATGAAAGGCACATGAAGGAATATATATCTCAGATAATATAAAGGTCTTCAGATAAAATAAAATATTGAAGAATTTATCATTTATTACTTAATATAAGGGCCATAGCAGAGAATATCAGGTCATCAAAGGAAGTATAAAGGTCATAAAAGAGCCTAATCCAGAGAAGATATATAGATATACAGAGAGCAGCATCACAGAGAACAGAAGCTTCATCCTATCATGTCATAGACGATAAGTAATATATAAGTTCATGATACAAAGAATATAAGAGGTTCAGCATATAATATAGAGCAGTGTTCAGACACTGCCGGAGCGGACGCCAGTGATACATTGTATCCGGCAGCTGAGCGGATGGAACCTTCACTGGATACAATGTAACAAGAAGGTCGGGGGTGAGACTTACCGTGCGCGCGGTGGGGGACAGGGAGCCGTTGGGCAGGTAGGGGCTGCTCAGGTCCGGGATCATGATGAAGGGGTACCCGGGGTACGCCGGGCTCTTGAACAGGCCTCCTCCTCCCCCCTCCTGCCTCTTCCCGGCTACAACAAGAGCAAAAGAAAGTTTTATTAACTCCGGAGTCAAGTTCAACCCCCCCACCAGCCCGGGTCACGAAGGGGTTAACAAGCGGCCCCGGGGGCCCCGACCTGCCAGGCTGACCCACCTTCCTCCAGGCTGTCCCGGCTCTTGTCCCGGAAGCTCTCGGGTCTGGGTGCAGGCCGCCGCTCCGCCTGACACGGGGGAAGGAAGAAGAAGAAGAACAACAAGGACCATCATCATCATTATCATCATCATCATCATCATCATCAAGAGGCCAAGACCTCGATACACAAACTATATATCATCATCATCATCACACCTAAGTAATACAGTATAATAACACACAGGTATATAATGTACACAGAATATGCAGGGATATCATGTACACGACACACTGTATATTATGTACAAGGCATATATACACAGAATATACAGAATACACATGTACATAATGTACAGGACACACTGTATATAATGCACAAGGCACATACATATAATATACAGAATATACCTGTATATAATGTACAAGGGATATATATATATATATATATATATATATATATACATACATAATATACAGAATACACCTGTATATAATGTACACAACACTGTATATAATGTACAAGGGATATATATACATAATATACAGAATACACCTGTATATAATGTACACAACACACTGTATATAATGTACAAGGCATATACATATAATGTACAGAATACACCTGTATATAATGTACATAATACCCAGGTATTATTTAGCATAATTACCAGACAGAATAATAGTACATATAATACACACAGTGGGAATATATATAGTGTATAGCACACAGAAAATACATATATATATATATATATATATATATATATATATATATATACAGAATATAGTAATATAAATAATCTCCTCTCTGCCCACTAACATCCCTGCAGCAACAGATGATAGAACAAAACTGTCCTATTACATACTGTAAGAATATATATTATAATTTCATATAATGTGGTACATACTGTAATATATATATTATGTTATATACTGTACTGTGTATTGTTAAGATTATATACTACAATTTTATATAAACTGTAATATACATTATGATGTTACAAAGTGTGGTATAAACTGATATTATACACTGTGATATTATATCATATAATGTTATATATTCTATGGGAAATTATGAAATCTATAATACAGAAGTAAATATTATCAGCTATGTACAGTGTATATATATATATATATATATATATATATATATATATACTATATAGCAGGGTGCGCAGTGTCCTCACAGGAAGATATATCAATGCCAGACACAAAATAATATATACTATAATACATCTACATCTGGGCAACAAATATATCCTCCTATATATACTGCCAGCTAGGAATAATACGATTAGAGGTGTTATATGATGATTATTATTCATGTGACCAGCAGGAGAGCGCAGAAACTTTCTATTAATAATAAACCGCACACTGTAGGATAATGTACACACTATATACACGAGACATGTATACAGAATATATACAGGCAACACGAACACACAGTATAGAAAGCTAGCAGACTGTAGATACACACAGAATATAAACACATGTACAGACAGTATATACACGTACACAAAATATACATAGACAACACAGGTACACATAGTATATACTGACAACACACACAGGTATATCACATAACACACAGTTATACAAAGCGTGCACCCAAACCGCAGGGTTACTATTTATATTATTATTGTTACTATTTATATTAATTGTGTTATTATTTATATTGTGTTATTATTGTTATTCTTATTATTGTTATTATGTTATTCTTCTTCTTCTTCTTCTTCTTCTTTTTATTCTTCTTCATCCTCGTGATCTCCATCACCGGGTGATATTTTTAGGGGTCTCCCTGTACATATAATAGTCTCCCCTTTAAAGTTTGGGATGTGATCCACATAGTGACAGTGTTTATTTCAGCCCAGCTACCCCCATCTCCCCCTCCCCTTACCCCCCCCCAATGTGCACTTTGCACCCCACTTCTTGACATCTCCTGTGCCAGGTCGCTCACCTCGGAGTCGGACGAGCTGTTCTGGTGGGTCTCGGTCTCGTTGACGAGCGACGACTTGACGTCGGCCAGATCTCTTTCGGCCGAGGAGTTGTCGGAGATCTTCTCCTCCTGTTCCCCTTCGTCTTTGAAGGAGATCATCTCGTCGTTGGCCCCCAGATCGTCCCCTCCTCCGCCGTTCAGCTGCGGCATGATTACCGCTCCGAATGCCGCAACCACCAGGAGAGACGAAGAAGCGGCTGCGGGAGAGCGGACTCTGCGCCCCCCAAAAAAGTTTGTGCTGCTTGTTCCCCTGCTCTCCGGCCACACACCCCGCTCTCTGTGCCGCTGCTGCTGGAGGGAGGGGGGAGGATTTGGGGGTGAGGGAGGGGGAGGCGGGGGGGCCCCGGGGTGCTGCTGCTGCTGCTGCTGCGGCTCTGCCTGTGCCGGGTCCCTGGCTTTGTGGAGCTGGGGGTGGGGGAGTCTCTGCTCCGGAGTCCTCTGCTGCCCCCCTCCCCCTTCTCTCCACAAATAAAAGAATCGGCAAAGAAGCTGAAGAGGAGTAAAAGCGCCAGAGTCCGGACTCAGCCCCCCAAAAGCGACGGGGCAGCCCCCCGAGCCCGCAGCGAGGTGCACGGAGCGCCCGGGATAGAGGAGCGCTCGCCCGGATTGAGTCAGTGGAAGTTACGACTGGAAAGAATCCAGTTCAAAGGCGGCTGTGATTGACAGGAGGAGAGAGGGGAGGGAGGGAGGGGGGACCGAGAGCTGCAGAAGGGGGGGACAAGGCTCAGGAGAGGAGGGGGCGCTGCAGAGGAGGGGTGCTGCAGCACAGGGGGACACTGCACAGGGGCGACCCGACACACCACAGGGGGGGGGGGGGGGGGGATTAGTCACACACTAGGGGGGGAGCACAAAAACTTTCATCACATGGGGGGGGGGGCGGTGACGTTTCTGCCGCTTCATAAATGTCACCAAACAACAAGTGAGAGAAGTGCCCAAGTCTCAGGGTCCATGTGCGACACAAGAGCCGGGGTGAGGGGGGCCAGTGACCCGGGCACAGGGGCCAGCCAGTCAGCCGGGGAGCCAGGACTAATGCAAAGTACACAAAGAAGAAGAAGAAGAAGAAGAGGAGATTCACTTTACTAAAGTGCTGAAGTCGGAAGAGGAGGGCAGGAGGGAGGCGCAGGGAAGTGTTCACACTGTGGGCTGGAGCCTGAAAGCAGGAAGACTGACAGCAACTGGCACTCACAGGCAACGCTGACACATGGACACAGTCACCCACACATGTGCATGCTCAGCGACACATATACACACTAAGGGACACATATACACACTCACCCACACATGTGCATGCTCAGCGACACATATACACACTCACCGACACATGTACACACACTAAGAGACACATATACACACTCACTGACACATGTACACACACTAAGGGACACATATACACACTCACTGACACATGTACACACACTAAGGGACACATATACACACTCACTGACACATGTACACACACTAAGGGACACATATACACACTCACTGACACATGTACACACACTAAGGGACACATATACACACTCACTCACACATGTGCATGCTCAGCGACACATATACACACTCACTGATACATGTACACACACTAAGGGACACATATACACACTCACCCACACATGTGCATGCTCAGCGACACATATACACACTCACTGATACATGTACACACACTAAGGAACATAGGTACACACTCACCGACACATGTGCATGCTCAGCGACACATGTACACACTCACTGATACATGTACACACACTAAGGGACATAGGTACACACTCACCGACACATGTGCATGCTCAGCGACACATGTACACACTCACTGATACATGTACACACACTAAGGGACATATGTACACACTTACTGATACGTGCATGCTCAGCGACACAGATACACACTCACTGATACATGTACACACACTAAGGAACACATATACACACTCACTGATACATGTACACACACTAAGGGACATACTACACACTCACCCACACATGTGCATGCTCAGGGACACACATACACACTCACTGATACATGTACACACACTAAGGGACACACATACACACTCACTGATACATGTACACACACTAAGGGACACATATACACACTCACTGATACATGTACACACACTAAGGGACATATGTACACACTCACCCACACATGTGCATGCTCAGCGACACATATACACACTCACTGATGCATGTACACACACTAAGGAACATACTACACACTCACCGACACGTGCATGCTCAGCGACACATATACACACTCACTAATACATGTACACACAATAAGGGACATATGTACACACTCACTGACACATGTGCATGTCCAGGGACACATATACACACTCACTGATACATGTACACACACTAAGGGACACATATACACACTCACTTATACATGTACACACACTAAGGGACACATATACACACTCACTGATACATGTACACACACTAAGGGACACTAAGGGACATATACACACTCACCGACACATGTGCATGCTCAGTGACACATATACACACTCACTAATACATGTACACACAATAAGGGACATAGGTACACACTCACTGACACATGTGCATGTTCAGGGACACATATACACACTCACCGATACATGTACACACACTAAGGGACATATGTACACACTCACTGACATAGGTGCATACAGAGGGACACATGTAAAAACTTACCAACACATTTACACACTCACTGACATATGTACATGCTCAGGGACACATATATAAACTCACCAACACATTTACACACTCATTGACACATATACACACTCACTGATGCATGTACACACACTAAGGGACATATGTACACACTCAATGACGTGCACTCTGAGGGACACATGTATAAACGCACCAACACACTTACACACCGACACATGCGCATGCTTGGGGACACATATACCTACTTACTGATGCATGTACATACACTAAGGGACATACATATATACTCACTGACATAAGGGACACTTGTATAAACTCACCAACACACTTACACACTCATCCACACATATACACAGTCACCAACACATGTACATACACACTGACATATGTGCACACTGAGGGACACGTAGTCACTCACCAACACACTCATTGACACATGTACACACATGTGAACACTCACTAATATGTACATGCTCAGGGACACATGTTCACATTCACCCCCACTTTTATTGACACCCATACACTGACACATATACTTACTCAACAATGGAGACACATGTACACACTTCACACTCTTTGTCACATGTACACACCAACACATGTGAATTTTTAGGACACATATATGCACTCAATGACACATGTACATACTCACTATCATGTCCCTAATGTACTGACAGGGATATATGTGAACACTCACTGACATGTACACACTCACTGATACATGTGCATGCTCAGAGACACAAACACATCCACATACATACATACAAAATTAATTACTCATGTACACTGTCTCACATATACATACATTTACTGACTCATGCACACTGACTGATATGTCTACACACGTATGTACACACACTGCTACATGTACGCAATCACCAATACAAATACATACCAACACATGTGAATGTTTAAGGATATGCATATATTTATAAATCTGCATGTTCAAGGACTCGTGTACACTCACTGACACAAGTACATGTTCAGAGACACATGCACACACTCATCAACACACAAACACACACTGACATATGTGCACACTCAGGGACCTGTACATACTCGGGAAATGCTCACTGACACAAGTCCACACATATAGCCACATGTACACACTGACATACAATATTCACTCACAGCCAGGGACACATACATGTACATATTCACCAACAGATGAACACACTCAGTGACATGTACACACAACCATCCACACATCTTCAAACTCACCAACAAATATGCACACTTAGGAAGCAGGTACAGACTCACCAATACAAGCAAACATCAACATGCTGACAGGTGTACACACTTACTAACATATGTGCATATTGTGAGACATGAACATACCAACACATGTACACATTATGTGGAGGACACATGTGCTTATTCACAATGCATGTAAACACTAAGAGACATTTGAACTGTCATCGACACATGTATACACTCATCAAAAAGTTTGCACACTCGACATATGTGCACACTTAGAGATACACATGCACATTCATCAACACATGTACACATTCACAAACGTGCATTTAGGGACACATTCACAGACATCTATATACATTTAGTGACACATGTACACTCCCCTACACATACACACACTTACTGACTCATGTACACATTGACTGACACATTTGCAAATACACTGACACATTTATACACTCTATGAAGATATGTAACACTTACCTACACACATGTACATAGTTACCAACATATAGGCCCAGAGACTCATGTACACACAAAAGACAACACAAGTACACACAAAAATACATGTACATACATGTCAGATGTACACAATCAGCTGAAAATAATCACAAACCTATGGGACATATGTAGACACCCAGGAACATGTGTTTACTCACCAAAACACAAACACTGAGTGACTTATGTATACACTCACAATACATGCACCAATACAAGTAAACACTCACCAACATATTTACACACTGACATCTATCGTACTGACCGCATGGACGCACTCACCACACTAACTGCTGTGCACATTCACTGAAACATCTACACACTCAGGTACTCACAATACATGTGCACACTCACAATACATGTGCACATTCACTTATACAATTTGCTAAACATGTACATACAGCACATACAGAGTACAGCACAGAGTACGCATTCCTCAACATACAGGATACACTCACCAATGTACTGTTTGTACATACAAGGGATACATTCATGTACATGCTCAGTGACACTTATGTACTTCCACATACATGTGCACACCCACCAACATATTAACACATTAAGTAATATATGTGCACACCAACAAATATACACGCTCACTGACACGTGCACACTGCGCATGTAAATATTCGGCAACACATCTATATACAGACACTTTTGTTGAAATATACAGATACATGTACAAACAGACTGACTCATGGAAACATTTACTGACATATCTGACAGATATACATACTATAACACATGCATATACTCACCAATACATGTACAAACCAAAAAAGCACCACCTTCTCAATTCTCTGTCTTCTGATGTCATTCTTGTGAAAAGTGGGCGGGGCTGGGATCAAGGTGGTCTAGGACGCATCGGCCCATCTGATTTACTATAACACACACTAGAAAACTGGCGTGAATTATACCTGAAATTTACACCAGTTCCTGACATGGCAAAGATTTAATTTCTGGCACACAGAACTGCCCTTGGTGTGCCAGAATTATTAAGAGGCTGAGCCTTCTGCCACCAGCGCTCTCGATATTAAGACCAGCGCTCTATGTACTGGCCATAATAAACTCAAGACCAGCGCTCTATGTCCTGGCCATAATAAACTCCCCTCATTTACCCACTGACTGATACATGTGTACATACAGTATACACTTACTGACGTATGAGCAATTATATAGCAATGGGTGGACACACTAACTCACATGTGTGTGCTGCCTGACACAGGTAAATCCAATATAAGTATATAAAGACACCTGTAAACACAAACTGATACATAGACACATTCACACATCTGTGTACTCACAAACACACGTACTCATAAATGCACTCATGGAGTCTTGCACACTCACCAATACAGTGACTGATATATATACATACCTACCAATATACATATATATTAAAAGACACATAAGCACACTGATACTTACATGTACATGCACTCACAGACTCATATACAAGTCACCAACACATATATACACTGGATGAAACATGTACACACTCACTGATATGGAGACAGTCAACGATACATATACATACTCAATGGTACATGCCCATACATTCCTTTTAAATGCCTTATATATTCACTAACACATATAAAATCACACGTGTACACTTATTGACACATATACAGATGCACTGACTCATGTATGTACATACCTAATAGTACATGCAAAATCACTGATATGTGCACACACTCTAACACGCGTGTACACTCGTACTGAAGCATCAATACTCACTGTTTTATGTACACAAGTACACACTTACGTGTATACAGGGCTGTACAGTCAGGACCAAATTTTGGTGGAGTTGGAGTTAGAAAAAAATAGTCCAATTCTACAATCTATATTGTAAAATTATCAGTATTGTATAAATAATTTGATTATGGTTTGCAGTCGGTGGTTCGGCCTGCACAGCCCCGGTATTCCCTCAGATACTGTCACATATACACTTTCTATGCTGTATCATACTAACACATGTACACAGTCACCAATACATAAACACACTCAAGTACTAAACTCACCATTACAACACTCACCAACAAATGTATACAGTGAATGACACACTTATTCACACACATATCACTTACCACAGCAGCTGACATACACACAATCACTGCCACTTGTACGCACTGACTGAACTGTATACACAGTATGTGACACATGCACACATTCACTACACATGCATATGTATGTATAAAGTCACTGACACATTTGCACACTCAGTGACATATTCTCATTGACTGAGACAAACAGACAAAAAGGCATGGACAGACCTGCTGACATATACACACTCACAGACTCGTGTGCAAACAACATCACATGCGCATGTTCACAGAGCCAGGTATACACTTACCAACACCTGTATACACATGTACACAGTCACTTTTATGCACATGGTGGTAAAATCAAGTCCACCTTCACTGACACATGTAAACACACACTAAATAGCACATATATAAAGATACATCCACATAGAGGTCCTTGCACACGTATGTATATTTATTCTAAATCCATGCTAGATATGGAAATACACACATGGATCCTTACATTTGTGCACATTTCTACAAACAAATTTACATCCACATATGTCCCTGTATACACAATCCTAAATCCACACAGACACTCCTCTACTCACTCACATTATGCATATACATGTATACTGGTCTGTGTAAATGCAGGGGTATAAAATTACACAGATGATTTTACAGGCAGATATATATTTCAGAACACTCATGTAGGTCCTTGTGCATACAGGTGTATATCCTAGGACACTCACACAGGACCTTGTACATACAGGTGTATATGCTAGGACACTCACACAGGACCTTGTACATACAGATGTATATCCTAGCACACTCACACAGGACCTTGTACATACAGTTGTATATGCTAACACACTCACATAGGTCCCTTGATACATATATGCACATATATAGACACTTAGGCCTGTGCACACATATATACTCTCACATATATAGAGGTCCCTTCATACATATATACAGAGGCCTGTGCACACACATATATACTCTCACATACTCTCACATACATAGAGGCCTGTGCACACACATATATATTCTCTCACATACATAGAGGGTTGTGGACACACATATATACTCTCACATACACAGAGGCTTGTGCACACATATATATACTCTCACATACTCTCACATACACAGAGGCCTGTGCACACACATATACCCTCACATACACAGAGGCCTGTGCACACACATATACCCTCACATACACAGAGGCTTGTGCACACACATATATACTCTCACATACTTTCACATACACAGAGGCCTGTGCACACACATATATACTCTCACATACACAGAGGCCTGTGCACACACATATTACTCTCACATACACAGAGGCCTGTGCACACACATATACCCTCACATACACAGAGGCCTGTGCACACACATATACACTCACATACACAGAGGCCTGTGCACACACATATACCCTCACATACACAGAGGCCTGTGCACACACATATACCCTCACATACACAGAGGCCTGTGCACACACATATATACTCTCACATACACAGAGGCCTGTGCACACACATATACCCTCACATACACAGAGGCCTGTGCACACACATATACACTCACATACACAGAGGCCTGTGCACACACATATACCCTCATATACACAGAGGCCTGTGCACACACATATACCCTCATATACACAGAGGCCTGTGCACACACATATATACTCTCACATACACAGAGGCCTGTGCACACACATATACCCTCACATACATAGAGGCATGTGCACACACATATATACTCTCACATACACAGAGGCCTGTGCACACACATATATACTCTCACATACACAGAGGCCTGTGCACACACATATATACTCTCACATACACAGAGGCCTGTGCACACACATATACCCTCACATACACAGAGGCCTGTGCACACACATATATACCCTCACATACACAGAGGCCTGTGCACACACATATATACCCTCACATACACAGAGGCTTGTGCACACACATATATACTCTCACATACTCTCACATACACAGAGGCTTGTGCACACACATATATACCCTCACATACACAGAGGCCTGTGCACACATATATACTCTCACATACACAGAGGCCTGTGCACACCCATATAACCTCACATACACAGAGGCTTGTGCACATATATATACTCTCACATACACAGAGGCCTGTGCACACCCATATAACCTCACATACACAGAGGCCTGTGCGCACACATATATACTCTCACATACACAGAGGCCTGTGCACACACATATACCCTCACATACACAGAGGCCTGTGCACACACATATACCCTCACATACACAGAGGCCTGTGCACACACATATATACTCTCACATACACAGAGGCCTGTGCACACACATATACACTCACATACACAGAGGCCTGTGCACACACATATATACTCTCATATACTCTCACATACACAGAGGCCTGTGCACACACATATAACCTCACATACACAGAGGCCTGTGCACACACATATAACCTCACATACACAGAGGCTTGTGCACACACATATATACTCTCACATACTCTCACATACACAGAGGCCTGTGCACACCCATATAACCTCACATACACAGAGGCCTGTGCACACACATATAACCTCACATACACAGAGGCCTGTGCACACACATATATACTCTTACATACATAGAGGCCTGTGCACACACATATAACCTCACATACACAGAGGCCTTTGCACACACATATACACTCTCACATACATAGAGGCCTGTGCACACACATATATACTCTCACATACACAGAGGCCTGTGCACACACATATAACCTCACATACACAGAAGCCTGTGCACACCCATATAACCTCACATACACAGAGGCTTGTGCACACACATATATACTCTCATATACTCTCACATACACAGAGGCCTGTGCACACACATATAACCTCACATACACAGAGGCCTGTGCACACACATATTCTCTCACATACATAGAGGCCTGTGCACACACATATATTCTCTCACATACACAGAGGCCTGTTCACACACATATATACTCTCACATACACAGAGGCTTGTGCACACACATATATACTCTCATATACTCTCACATACACAGAGGCCTGTGCACACACATATAACCTCACATACACAGAGGCCTGTGCACACACATATATACTCTCACATACACAGAGGCCTGTGCACACACATATATTCTCTCACATACATAGAGGCTTGTGCACACACATATACCCTCACATACACAGAGGCCTGTGCACACCCATATAACCTCACATACACAGAGGCCTGTGCACACACATATATACTCTCACATACACAGAGGCCCGTGCACACACATATATACTCTCATATACACAGAGGTTTGTGCACACACATATATACTCTCATATACTCTCACATACACAGAGGCCTGTGCACACACATATAACCTCACATACACAGAGGCCTGTGCACACACATATATACTCTCACATACACAGAGGCCTGTGCACACACATATAACCTCACATACACAGAGGCCTGTGCACACACATACTCTCTCACATACATAGAGGCCTGTGCACACACATATATTCTCTCACATACACAGAGGCCTGTGCACACACATATATACTCTCACATACACAGAGGCTTGTGCACACACATATATACTCTCATATACTCTCACATACACAGAGGCCTGTGCACACACATATAACCTCACATACACAGAGGCCTGTGCACACACATATATACTCTCACATACACAGAGGCTTGTGCACACACATATATACTCTCATATACTCTCACATACACAGAGGCTTGTGCACACACATATATACTCTCACATACTCTCACATACACAGAGGCCTGTGCACACCCATATAACCTCACATACACAGAGGCCTGTGCACACACATATATACTCTCACATACTCTCACATACACAGAGGCCTGTGCACACACATATAACCTCACATACACAGAGGCCTGTGCACACACCTACAGGCACATCCACACTATTTCGTACGCTCTCTATCAGTTGTGGCTTGCACACTGGACCCTTTGCACCCCTCCCTTCTTGTCATACATTATCTCAAGAAGTCCTTGCAACTTCTAAAGAACAATGCTGCCCCCCTGCCTGCAGAGGAGGTTCAGTGTATGATGTGCTGCAGGGGGACGGCAGACCCCGCTCCTCCGAGCTCTTGTCCCTGGCTGCTGTGGGGTCTAGAGTCTTGGTGCATAGAAACTTTTTCTGCTTTGTATTTACAACATAAAAAGGAAGGGCCTTGGGACTATAAAGTGCGGCTAAAACAATGGCCCCCACAGCGGCTGAAGATGCACTTGAACTTACACTGAACAGAATAGCACCTGATTTACACCATATTCTCACAAATACCTGTCACACTCAGAGCGAGGAAGGCGAATGTATGGTGTGCTGAAGAGCGTATTGTATTCATATGTATATTTCATGGGCTCAACCTTGTACTGTATGCACAGAATATTTATTAGCTCCGCTCTGCCAAAGGCGCTTTCTATAGGGGCCTAACCTTGACCCAAACAAGGCGATGGCGCCCTCTTCAAAAACACGGGTGGTTGGCTTCTATACAAATATATGTATGTGCGCGTATGTATATATCTATATCTACAAGCGAATATTAGGGATAAGTGTTGGAAGTTACAGAAAAGAAACATTGTCTCAAGGCCAAAACTTCCATTATCTATTAACATATCAGGGGTGGGGGGAGCAGCCGGGCAGTAATCTATATAATCCATGCAGGAATTTCATGCTCCAAGGTGACTAGTAATATCCCTTATATTACACAGTCAGGGGTGAAATATTCCTTAAAGGGCCAGTCCAATCTTCTAGGAATAAAGCTGCACGTTCTGCAACTTTCTGACACATTCGGTGCTTCAACTTGTCAAAAGATTTTGTTTGCAGTCAAGGAATGAAACCAACAAAACCTAATACATCTCACAGCTGAGGCTTTGTTACAATTGGGTCCAGTCTAGACGATCCTGGACCCATACATTTAACTTGCAGTTTGCATTATAAATTTCCTAATTTTTGTTGCACATTTTTGGATGTTTTTTTTTTTATTATTATTAGAATATGAAATGCCCTTCAAACATTGAATTTTTTACCTTGGCATTTTTTCACATTTCATGACATTTTATGCAGCATGCCCAGGTCTGGTGTCTCTTTATTATTAGGTTTTTATATATATATTCCTATTAAGTTCATTACAGCAGGGGAAATGCTTTACCCCCCTGGCCTGCTCTACCCACATTTGCGAAATGCGGCAAGCGAAGCGCAGAACGGGGAATGTGTCACACTTTATAGACCACATAATCTAGACAATGGCGTCGATGTGTTGATCATTCCCCCCAGTGTATATAAGAGGGCACACCTTCTTGAAATACACATCAGATGTGCCTATGAATGACTTTATCACCACTTCATCTAATATTAAAAAAATTCATGAAATAGTCCCAAATACCTGATTTATCATTTATTGTTTGGTGCAGCTCCTGGGATATTGCAACATTTTAGGCACAATAAGTGTATAACGCCAGTTTTGTATTAGGAACAATTGTAGAATTTGACTAATTTCTTAGCGCCGTGCAGGCCGCACCCAATTGTTACAAGAAATTGCAAATAATACAAGTCAGGTGCAAATCTCTCAGAAAATAATATAAAATGATGATAGATGTGGCCAATAATTATTATAGATTAAATTAGGTGCAAATGACGTCATTTTTTTACGCAAACCATTTGATAAACTCCCCTCCAAATGCTGCGTTTCCCTCATAGATTTATATGGGATGAAAAACACAGCGGAAACGAAGTGGATAACAAATTTTGTGTTTTTGCTGCAATTTTTTTCCCTCTTCTTCCACTGTATTTTTTATGTAGTGTTTTTAGTTGCGTTTGGACCTCGTCTTAGGCATTTTTTCTGTGTTTTTGCATGTAAATTAACATGCTGCATTTTTCACCAGGGGAACATTTTTTAAGATTGGTAAATTGTACGCCAGTCTTAATAAGCAGCCTGACTGGTGCAGGGAACGAGTGTATCTTGAAGAAGATGCAGCAGTCGGGCGAAGTCCCTGCGCCGGAAAGCAGATCTATGCTAGGAAGGAACTTTCCATATTGTACATGGGGTCACTATTATGCTGAAATCACAAAGAGCACTCCCCAAACTATTGCTACAGAATTGACAGCTCACCGCCAGATAGATTCAACCCTCTATGGTCCAGCATTGGTGGCTTTACACCACTCTAGCTGCCGCCTGGCATTGCGCACACTGCAATCTAAATCTACAAACAATTGCGGGATTTTCAGACTTTCTTGATGACTGATTGTTGGATTTGACTATATGAATAACTGGTAGCTCAGGACACGTGATGGAATCTGTACAGTACCGGAATATAACACAATCCAGTGTGTGAAATACAAAGCAGCGATTTGTTACGGAGCATCTGTAAAAATAAATAAATAATAAAACTGCGTGAAAAAAAAATCAAAAAGAATTTAGAATTAGTATTCAGTCTACAATAATAGAGGCGGGCACGTTCCAGAGACGCCCTGATATTTGCCTCGCTAATTAACATACTATTTATCTGTTTCCAAGCAGATAGATCAATGATCACCATCGACAAAGTGCCCTTGAACGGAGAACCTCAGGGTAGCGGGCACTCGGGAGACCTAGGTCTGTACCGCATCTCCGGCTAAAGGGGGGTGGAAAAGGGTTAATGTCAGTTTAAGGGGAAAAAAAATGACAATAAATAATGACGTCGGGTCTGTTAAAATATTGAAGTTGCGCATACACATGCTGGAGTCACATTCACTAGCAGTGGGGTTGACAGCGGGGGTGAAAATCTCTCCTCTCAGCTCCACCAAGGCTCGTGTGAAAGTTATCACGCCTATTTGCATACGAAAGGCGAGGAGGTAGACAAATATAAATTTAAAACAAAATCACTGTAAATGAAAACGTACAGCTTCAATATTAATCAGCGGAGCAGAAATCGTGTGAAAGGGAGCATGAAAAGCCGTAAAATAGATGTGTGCGTTTAATCAGACAGCGCTGCGCCGGCCACAAAGAACG
This sequence comes from Leptodactylus fallax, assembly GCA_947044405.1. Taxonomy (NCBI): domain Eukaryota; kingdom Metazoa; phylum Chordata; class Amphibia; order Anura; family Leptodactylidae; genus Leptodactylus; species Leptodactylus fallax. The sequence goes on along the minus strand of CAMRHE010000281.1, from coordinate 2,516,068 downwards.
CGGCTAATTAATCTCAGCAGGTTGGCGCTAACCTTCAGACTTCATAAATAAATAAGACTTGGAACAATGTCTAGCAGGACGACGGCGGCAGAAGGGGGGGATTATTTCTCAAACTACTGGTTGGGGACGCCCAGAAAAAAAAAAAAAAAAAATTTGCATGTCGCCCTTGTAATTAGCGGCAACAATGTTTCCTCGACTTAAAAAAAAAAAGAAACAAATAATCACAACCGTCTTGAGGCGGCGAGTTCTACGCGTCTGGTCGTCTTGCACGGGTCTGGTTATTTCCGTCGGGTCAATCGTCTCCTGGTCTCTGGCAGCAACGGGCGATGTCAATTAAGAAGTGTTAACTTGGCTGCCATTATTGTATAAACTGTTATAAAATTAAATGTAACATTTATGAATCTTCAATAGACATAAGGTGAGTAAGACACCGCCTGGTGATCCTGCGTGATAAGTTTCCTCCTCCTTATTGAGCCTCCTTCCCCTAAATGAGGCTCCTTTTCCTTATTGAAGTTCTGTTCCCTAATTGATGCTTCTCCCTTTTACTGAGGCTCCGTTCCCCTATTGAGGCTCCCACAACTTATTAAGGCTCCTTTCCCTTATTGAGGCTCCTCCCCCTTATTGAGGCCCCCCACTTATTGAGACTGCTTTCCCTTATTGAGGCTCCTCCCCCTTATTGAGGCTCCTTCCCCCTATTGACGTTCTTCCCCCTTACTGAATCTCCTTTCCCTTACTGAGTCCCATTTATCGAGGATTCTTACCCTTATTGAGGCTCCTCCTTCTTGAGTTTCATTTCTTTTATTGAGACTTCTTTCCCTTATTGTAGTTCTCCACCTCATTGAGGATCCCCTTTATTGAGGCTCCCCTTTATGAAGGATCTTTTCCCTTATTGAGGCTCCTCCCCTTTATTGAGGCTCCTCCCACTTATAGAGTTTCATTTCCCTTATTGAAGCTTCTTTCCTTATTAAGGCTCCTCCCCCTTATATAGGCTCCTCCCTTTGGTCTGTCTCAAAATCTTTGGACAGGTTTACCATTGTAGTTCCAACTAAATTCTTGCATAAACTACTTGACGTGTAAAATTTTTCCTATTTGAAGAATTATTAATGCTGTTGGATTTCTGAAGCATTTCTAACATTTTTGGCTTCATTTGTGCCCAGCCTGGTGTATTTCCATTTTTCTGGGCAGATTTAGTGTGTTAGACACATTTATGAATTACAACTATTTTAAAAAGTTGTAAAAAAAAAGTCACAATTTTACTCCAGTCCTTGGGTGGAATAGAAGGTGGAGAACGCCTATTATTATATAGGACTATAATACACATGGGACAGATTTATCAATGAGAATAGTCCATTATAGCAACACAAAGAACTACATGAAATAAACCTCAGTAGTGTAGGGAATACACGAAGGCTGAACAACCCTGTGATGTCATCATCATGTGACCAGTGCAGAGAGAGATGGAGTAGCGGAGAGAAGTGGCGAAGGAACAGCTTGATGTCACCATCATCTGACCAGTGTAAAAAGGGATGGAGCAATGTAGTGGTGCAGGACACGTGTGATGTCACCATTATTTGACCAGCGAAAAAAGTGATGGAGCAAAGTAATAGTAAAGGACCTATGTAATGTCACCATTGTGTGACCAATGCAGAAGCTTTTTGCGTTTTTTCATGATAACACATATAAGTCTATCTCTATAAGGTTGCATTCACTGGTGCAAAAATACATTACTTTGTCATCAGACTTTTTCACAATTTTCAACTTCAAATGCATCAGTTGTCATAATTTATCAGGTTTTACCACAACAGTCTAATAAAAGATAATACTGATGCTCAAACCCTCGTTCTGCCTTTCAGATGGTCCTGATATCAGCTACTAGTACTAGGCATAGTCAAAAAATGTCAGTTCACTGCATACCTCCCATACAGGTGAATAAAAGTTACATAAACAGCGTAGCTGAACATTCACGTCTATGGGAGCTACAGAAATCGGGCACCTCAGTGAACTACACAATTTGCAGAAACCCCACAAAGAAGGAAGATGAAGGACAGCTTTAAGTAAGTATAATTTTTTTCTGCTCCTTTTTGTTTGCTTTGTAGGTTTCCAGGGCAACTTCAGATTTATTAGACTGAGTCAATGATATATATATATTTTTTAATAAAATGGTCAAAGATATGTGGGGGAGTTTTATTTGTATATGTATTTAGGTTTTTTAAAACTTTATTGTCACCTTAGTAATGGACATCTTTCTGAATGAGTAAAAAGGCTACCATTATTATCCCAGTATCCACAGCCACAAGGGGTACCAGGAAGAGCAGGGTAGCTGCCAGTACCTGACCAACTTGTATCTAACTGGTTATGAAAAAAAAGCTGAAATCCATGTTATTTTTTTTTATTATTATTATTTCTTCTTCTTCTTTAACCATTTTAAAAACACAGTAGGTAACATTTTTACATCCAGCTCCTGCACAGGTCTGGCACCAGGTCTGTGCAGGAATGAATCTCATATATGACTATAGGATCTGTTTTGGCATGAGATCTGTGGGGGTCCTGGGTGTTGGACTTCCCAGAAACCAGATAACCCCTTTAAGTGTCGGATTCGGAATCTTACCTTGTCTGAGAAGGAGGGTACGATGAGGAGGAGGAGGAGGATAGGGGTTATCCACAGCAGACACACCTATATATCTTTAAGGTGTTCTGTATCAGCGGTGCATGTAGCATTGGTGTAGCTGCACAGGGGCCCAGTGGGTGAGGGGGCCACATTGACTGTGATCTTTTCATATATCACAGGTAGGCTATGAAATGCAGATTGTGGTTGGTACTCAGCGGGTATTACACATGGGGAATTATTGAGATCAGCAGTTTACACCCCAGTCTTTATACCCCAGTCTTTTATACCCCAGTCTTTTATACCCCAGTCTTTATACCCCAATCTTTAATAACGCTAGTCTTTATACCCCAGTCTGATCACCCATTGACTTTACATGTCCAAACGTCCAGAATTAGCAGCTGCAGGGGCCACCGGACATCCCAGGGTCTATTACTGTCATAACAACCAATCACAGCCCATAGCAACCAATCACAGCCCAAAGCAATCAATAACAGCCCATCGTGACCAATCACAGCCCATAGTAACCAGCCCAGCTTTCATTTTTCAGTAGCAGAATACACAATGAAAGCTGGGCTGTGATCGGTTGCTATGGGCTGTGATAGGTTGCTATGGGCTGTGATCGGGCTGTGATACTGTGATAGGTTGCTTGGGCTGTGATCATTTTCTATGGGCTGTGGTGGGTTGTATGGGCTGTGATCGGTTGCTACGGGCTGTGATAGGTTGCTGCAGGCTGTTATAGGTTGCTACGGGCTGTGAGAGGTTGCTATGGGCAACTAAGACAGTTTTGCTTTCAGGCCATTTTAATAAATCTGCCCCAGAGTTGTGTTCCCTACTTAAAAATGTCCACAAGGGAAAGAGCAAACTATGAACAAATAAAAAACAAATATGTAACAACTACTCTGCTCGATGCTATTTTACATATTTCTGACTATTACGAAAGAAAAAAAGGAAAAATATAAATAAAGTCTTATAATTCACTTAAAAAAGATACTCAAAAAATTTTGAAAAATTTACAAATAAATTCTAAAAGTTAAACAAATAATAAAAAGTTCCAAAAACCCATCTCTTTACACTAGGTTCACACTAGAGTTTGGGATTCCATCATTCAGGTCCGCTTGGGGACCCGAAAGTTGGAGACCCTGTCCACTTAAAAACTAGTTTCCCGTGGTAACCCGCAGACACCATAGCAGAGAGAAAAGTCCTCAATGCAGGTCTTTTCTCTCCCCGATTTTAAGCAGATTCTACAGTATAGCGATTCCAACACACAGATGTCAACCTAGTCTAAGTTGTTATGTATGTATTGTTAATATATATATATATATATATATATATATATATATATATAATTATTATTATTATTATGTAGTATTATGTATATATTATTATGTAATATTATGTATATATTATTATGTATGTAATATTATTATATATATATATATTATGTTTATTATTATTATATTATGTAGTATTATGTATATATTAAGTATGTAGTATTATATATATTATTAGAGGTTTATTATTATGTATATATTACTATTAATATTATTATTACTATGTATTATAATATATATATATATATATATATATATATATATAGAATTATTATGTATATAATTATTATGCATGTAGTATTATTTAAAAATATTATGTATGTAGTATTATGTATAGATTATTATGTATGTAGTATTTTATGTGTATATATATATATATATACTGTATATATTATTAGATATAATTATTTTGTATATATTATTATATACTATTATATATGTATTATTATTATATATGTATTATTATGTAAATATTATCCTGTATGTATTATTATTATTATATTTTATTATTATATATGTAGTATTATGTATTATTATTATAGATTTATTATTATTATGTATATTTTAGGTATATATTATTATATACTATTATATATGTATTATTATGTAAATATTATCCTGTATGTATTATTATTATTATATTTTATTATTATATATGTAGTATTATGTATTATTATTATAGATTTATTATTATTATGTATATTTTAGGTATATATTATTATATACTATTATGTATGTATTATTATTATTATAGATTTATTATTATGTATTATTATTATATATGTATTATGTATATAGTATTATTATGTACTATTATGTATGTATATATTATTATGTATATATGATTATTATTATGTATGTATATGCAGGGGTTAAGGGGACATTTAGGAATAAATCTTTTTCAAGGGCCCAGATTTGATCTCTGCTCCTCTGTGACAGGACAGACCTTCCCAGAATTCAACAGTGCTAAAGAAAAAAATAATCTAAGTAATATGGAAACGCAGGGTCACAGGGTGGAGCAAGAACGCCAGAGATGGGAGAGGAAGCAGCGGATGGAGCAGAGATCAGCGGTGCAGGAGGGAAGCCTTAGAGCAGCAGTCATTGCAACAGCAGACCGCTTCATCTTAAATATACGCTTCCTGAAAGTTACTTGTGTCTCCTCAGCAATACAAAGTATTTCAGGAGAGGAATGTGCTGATCTTATAGAGGAGGTCACAGTGTGAGAGTTACATAGTGGGAGGAGCAGGGTCCCCAGCAGCACAGAGTATTTCAGGAGAGGAGTGTGCTGATCTTATAGAGGAGGTCACAGTGTGAGAGTTACATAGTGGGAGGAGCAGGGTCCCCAGCAGCACAGAGTATTTCAGGAGAGGAGTGTGCTGATCTTATAGAGGAGGTCACAGGGTGAGAGTTACATAGTGGGAGGAGCAGGGTCCCCAGCAGTACAGAGGATTTCAGGAGAGGAGTGTGCTGATCTTATAGAGGAGGTCACAGTGTGAGAGTTACATAGTGGGAGGAGCAGGTCCCCAGCAGCACAGAGTATTTCAGGAGAGGAGTGTGCTGATCTTATAGAGGAGGTCACAGGGTGAGAGTTACATAGTGGAGGAGCAGGTCCCCAGCAGTACAGAGTATTTTAGGAGAGGAGTGTGCTAATCTTATAGAGGTGGTCGCAGGGTGAGAGTTACATAGTGGCAGGAGCAGGGTCTCCAGCAGTACAGAGTATTTCAGGAGAGGAGTGTGCTGATCTTATAGGGAGGACACAGGGTGAGAGTTACATAGTGGGAGGAGCCGGGTCCCCAGCAGCACAGAGTATTTCAGGAGAGGAGTGTGCTGATCTTATAGGGAGGTCACAGGGTGAGAGTTACATAGTGGGAGGAGCAGGGTCCCAGCAGTACAGAGTATTTCAGGAGAGGAGTGTGCTGATCTTATAGAGGAGGTCACAGTGTGAGAGTTACATAGTGGGAGGAGCAGGGTCTCCAGCAGTACAGAGTATTTCAGGAGAGGAGTGTGCTGATCTTATAGGGAGGACACAGGGTGAGAGTTACATAGTGGGAGGAGCAGGGTCCCCAGCAGCACAGAGTATTTCAGGAGAGGAGTGTGCTGATCTTATAGGGAGGTCACAGGGTGAGAGTTACATAGTGGGAGGAGCAGGGTCCCAGCAGCACAGAGTATTTCAGGAGAGGAGTGTGCTGATCTTATAGGGAGGTCACAGGGTGAGAGTTACATAGTGGGAGGAGCAGGGTCCCCAGCAGTACAGAGGATTTCAGGAGAGGAATGTGCTGATCTTATAGAGGAGGTCACAGTGTGAGAGTTACATAGTGGGAGGACCAGGGTCCCAGCAGTACAGAGTATTTCAGCAGAGGAGTGTGCTGACCTTATAGGAGGTCACAGGGTGAGAGTTACATAGTGGGAGGAGCAGGGTCCCCAGCAGTACAGAGGATTTCAGGAGAGGAGTGTGCTGATCTTATAGAGGAGGTCACAGGGTGAGAGTTACATAGTGGGAGGAGCAGGGTCCCCAGCAGTACAGAGTATTTCAGGAGAGGAGTGTGCTGATCTTATAGAGGAGGTCACAGGGTGAGAGTTACATAGTGGGAGGAGCAGGTCCCCAGCAGTACAGAGTATTTCAGGAGAGGAGTGTGCTGATCTTGTAGGGGAGGTCACAGGGTGAGAGTTACATAGTGGGAGGAGCAGGTCCCCAGCAGTACAGAGTATTTCAGGAGAGGAGTGTGCTGATCTTATAGAGGAGATCACAGGGTGAGAGTTACATAGTGGGAGGAGCAGGGTCCCCAGCAGCACAGAGTATTTCAGGAGAGGAGTGTGCTGATCTTATAGAGGAGGTCACAGGGTGAGAGTTACATAGTGGATGGAGCAGGGTCCCCAGCAGCACAGAGTATTTCAGGAGAGGAGTGTGCTAATCTTATAGAGGTGGTCGCAGGGTGAGAGTTACATAGTGGGAGGAGCTGGGTCCCCAGCAGTACAGAGGATTTCAGGAGAGGAGTGTGCTGATCTTATAAAGGAGATCACAGTGTGAGAGTTACATAGTGGGAGGAGCCGGGTCCCCAGCAGCACAGAGTATTTCAGGAGAGGAGTGTGCTGATCTAGTAAGTCCAGTTATCTTGCATATACCCAGAATCTCATTGTATCTACCCTGCACATTCTCCTTACAGTATCCTTGTTACGTTGTATCTTTTCCCATCTGTTGTGCGGGGTAACAAGTGTGCAGCCACAATTGGAGGATCCCCGATCCCTGCTCTGGTGTGAGCTATGTGAATAATGCCACAGACTCCGCTGTTATGTGATAGCAAGGAAGCCGACTATTTTAAGGCTTAGAGGTGCACAGGCTGCCAAAACATTCAGTGACATCACCCGGAGCTGCCCATCATTATAGTGATACAGACCCAGCCCACTGCATAAGTGTGTGTGCCGGGGGGAGACATAATGCAGACTGGAATATAATCTAGGGATCTTCAGACTTAAAGGGGTATTCCAGACACAAGTTACTCCCGCTATGTACCCCAGGTGGAACGGAGCAACACTTCAGAAGTGCACTCTGTGTTACATTCAGTTCAATGGTCAATTAATGGAATAATGTACATGTGGCGTCTCAGAAGGGGAGGGGTCCAAACATTTTCTGTAGCAATAAAGTAAAAGTATTAATTCAAATATATCAGGAGAAGGTAAAAATCTAAAGAAATGAAAATCAACATGTACAGAAACATTTAGAATTTACATAATTAGTGTATGCATATATTACATTATTTATCCTGTACTGATCCTGAGTTACATCCTGTATTATACTCCAGAGCTGCGCTCACTATTCTGCTGGTGCAGTCACTGTGTACATACATTACATTACTTATCCTGTACTGATCCTGAGTTATATCCAGTATTATACTCCAGAGCTGCACTCACTATTCTGCTGGTGCAGTCACCGTGTACATACATTACATTACTTATCCTGTATTATACCCCAGAGCTGCGCTCACTATTCTGCAGGTGCAGTCACTGTGTACATACATTACATTACTTATCCTGTATTATACTCCAGAGCTGCACTCACTATTCTGCTGGTACAGTCACTGTGTACATACATTACATTACTTATCCTGTACTGATCCTGAGTTACATCCTGTATTATACTCCAGAGCTGCGCTCACTATTCTGCTGGTACAGTCACTGTGTACATACATGACATTACTTATCCTGTACTGATCCTGAGTTACATCCTGTATTATACTCCAGAGCTGCACTCACTATTCTGCTGGTGCAGTCACTGTGTACATACATTACATTACTTATCCTGTACTGATCCTGAGTTACATCCTGTATTATACTCCAGAGCTGCGCTCACTATTCTGCTGGTACAGTCACTGTGTACATACATTACATTACTTATCCTGTACTGATCCTGAGTTACATCCTGTATTATACTCCAGAGCTGCGCTCACTATTCTGCTGGTACAGTCACTGTGTACATACATTACATTACTTATCCTGTACTGATCCTGAGTTACATCCTGTATTATACTCCAGAGCTGCGCTCACTATTCTGCAGGTGCAGTCACTGTGTACATACATTACATTACTTATCCTGTATTATACTCCAGAGCTGCACTCACTATTCTGCTGGTACAGTCACTGTGTACATACATTACATTACTTATCCTGTACTGATCCTGAGTTACATCCTGTATTATACTCCAGAGCTGCGCTCACTATTCTGCTGGTACAGTCACTGTGTACATACATGACATTACTTATCCTGTACTGATCCTGAGTTACATCCTGTATTATACTCCAGAGCTGCACTCACTATTCTGCTGGTGCAGTCACTGTGTACATACATTACATTACTTATCCTGTATTATACCCCAGAGCTGCGCTCACTATTCTGCTGGTGCAGTCACTGTGCACATACTTTACATTATTTATCCTGTATTATACTCCAGAGCTGCACTCACTATTCTGCAGATGTGTGTGTTATAGTAGCAGCTCATGTGGCCATTCTATGACCCCTGCCCGATGAGAATCTGCACCAGAAAGGCAGCTATATCTGAATTGTTCCATGACAATGAGATGGGGCCCTGGGATCTCATGTCGCAGCGGATAGGACTGTGCTGATGTCCTCCTGCAGATTTTTGTCTTTGCCATGTGGTTTCCCTCCTCTATATACATCTATATGTCACTTGTAGAATCTTCTGCTCTCTGACCTTATCCATTACTGCTGCAGTTTACAGCCCTAATAACATCAGATAAGACCTTGTTGCACATGGAGGGGGCACAAACTTTTCCTTCTGCTCAGGCGGTGGCTCCCGCCTCCGTTATCAGCAGGATATGATTCACACCATGCAGTTCAGGTCACGTCATCTGTTTGTTTGTTTATTCTATTCTACCACATTCACTGTCATGGCGGTGACAGATATGGCGCAGCCCCGGGTGCTATCTGTATATGACACCATAAAGGGCAGGAATAGACTCCTCACCCCGACTGTCCTAATGATCCCATGTGGCGCCGCTCCCTATTCTCTGACCCTTTATATCATTTCCTTATATCTGTAATCATTCGCCCAGACAGTGTGACGCTCGTCCCCATAAACCATATTGCTGCCGTATCTATGCTGACACACAGTAACAAACCTACAGCCAAGTCACTGGACCAATGCATTGCCTATAGGGGACTAGGTAGTCTGAAATCTGACCCCGGTCTCCTCAGAGGCTCCTGGCCTGCTAACTACTTATACTTTACACTGCAGCTTTGCTCTAATATGGGACATTTCTGGTCTAATGGTCTTCTTAGATTACTCATCTCCCCTATTCTTTACACTGATACACTGCTCCCTCAGGGCACAGCTACTGTGTGACTCCTGCTCGACTGCATTGTCTATAGGAGGCTGGGGTAGTCTGAAATCCACCTCATCAGAGGTCCAGACTGATATCTCTTTCCCATACTTTACACTGCAGCTCTGCACAGTCTCAGCAGGATGGTGACACAGGGACAGCTCGCTCTATTACAAGTCCTTCGTTTCAGGTGTCTTAAGTTCACTCTGATGTCCTGACCAAAGGGTGCGTCCATTACCCTAATTGCTGCCCCCTGCGTTCCTCCTCATTCTAAAGCCTAATCATCCATCGCCTCCTACTGGGGAATCACCATAGTCCAGGATCTGAAAAGCATGGTAAATTTCTTCCAACAGCAGTGCCACACATCAGCAGTGCCTGAAGTATTTTAATAAAGTTGCAATACCAGACACAACCAGTGGACAAGGGTGGCGCTTGCGAGAAAAGAAAGCTATGTTTTATCAATCCTGCATATCACATACCCCATTAAGGTCATGCACTAGCTGTGATATGGGTTTGCCGAAAGTACTCGAGGATTTTGGTTGGTCCAGACTATGAACTAATAATTGCTCCATTGCCAATCCATCTAGAAGTCTGTTAAGTAACTGCTGTTCATACTCTTCCTCATTGACTGGAGTTGCTTGTCCTGATTGACTGCACACTTCCTCTTGGCCACTGGTGCTCTTTCTCCCTGGCTGGTGCCGATGGTGCTTATCCTGATTGATGGCCTTTTCCTCCCTGGCTGGTGGCGCTCCTCTTCATTGGCTGCAGTCTTTGTTGACCATGCTCTTCCTAGTTGGCTGGTGGTGTTCATCCTGATTGGTTGCACTTTTCCTCTTGGCCGGTGATGATCTTCCTCTCTGGCTGGTGAAGCTCTTCTTGATTGGCTGTGCCCCATATTGGCTGTGTTCTTCCATTTTCCTAGTGTTGCTCATCCTCACTGACCACATTCTTTTTGTTGGCTGATGGTGCGCTTCCAGACTGCCACATTCTTCCTTCTTGGCTGGTGATGCTACTCTTGATGGGCTGCAGTCCTCATTGGCCATGCTCTTCTTTGTTGGCTGATGGTGGTCATCTTGTTGGCTGGCAGCATTTGTACTGATTGCGTTTGTACTGATTGCGTTCATCCTAGTTACTGGTTCTTCATTGACTGCAATCCTTATTGGTCAAACTTTTCCTAGTTGGCTGGTGATGCTTATCATACTTGATTGCACTGCTCCTCTTGGCTGTTGGCAACTTTCTTTCCTCGCTGCTAACACTGCTTATGATTGGCTGTGCTCCATATTGGCCATGTGCTTCCATTTTGGCCAGTGGTTTTCATCTTCACTGCCCACGTTATTTCTTTTTGGCTTGTCATGCTGATCCTGATTGACCACACTCCTCGTGAGCTGGTGACACTCCTTGTTAGTTATGATGCTATCCCTGATTGGTCTTTCTCCTCGTTAGCTGAGGACATTTATTCTGATTGGACATGCTCTTCCTAGTTGGCTGCTGCTTATCCTGACTGACTACACTCTTGAGTGTTGGCTTATGGTGCACATATTGACTGGCCGTTCTTCTAGTTAGCCATGATGCTCCTCCTGACTGGTCGTGCTCCTCTTTAGCTTGTGATGCTCCTCCTGACTGCTCCTTCTCCTCTTTAGCCGGTGATGCTCATCCTGACTAGTTGTACTTCACTTTAGCCAGTTAAGTTCGTCTTGATTGGTCATGCTCCTCTTTAGCCAGTAATGCTCATCCTGACTAGTCGTGCTCCTCTTTAGTCAGTAATGCTCATAATGACTGGTTGTACTCCTCTTTAGCCAGTTATACTCATCCTGAATGGTCGTGCTGCTCTTTAGCTTGTGATGCTGCTCCTGACTGGTCAGGCTCCTCTTTAGTCGGTGATGCTCCTCCTGACTAGTCGTGCTCCTCTTTATCCAGTGATGCTCCTCCTAACTGGTTCATGCTCCTCTTTAGCTGGTGATGCTCCCCCTGACTGGTCGTGCTCCTCTTTAGCTGGTGATGCTCCTCCTGACTAGTCATGCTCCTCTTTAGCTGGTGATGCTCCTCCTGACTAGTCATGCTCCTCTTTATCCATTGATGCTCCTCCTAACTGGTTCATGCTCCTCTTTAGCCAGTGATGCTCCTCCTAACTGATTCATGCTCCTCTTTAGCCGGTGATGCTCCTCCTGACTAGTTATGCTCCTCTTTAGCCGGTGATGCTCCTCCTGACTAGTCATGCTCCTCTTTATCCATTGATGCTCCTCCTAACTGGTTCATGCTCCTCTTTAGCCAGTGATGCTCCTCCTAACTGGTTCATGCTCCTCTTTAGCCGGTGATGCTCCTCCTAACTGGTTCATGCTCCTCTTTAGCTGGTGATGCTCCCCCTGACTGGTCGTGCTCCTCTTTAGCCAAGGATGCTCTTCCTGACTGGTCGTGCTCCTCTTTAGCCGGTGATGCTCCTCCTGACTGGTCATGCTCCTCTTTATCCGGTGATGCTCCTCCTGTCTGGTCGTGCTCCTCATTAGTTGGTGTTGCTCCTCCTGACTGGTCGCACTCCTTATTAGTCGGTGACTCTCATCTGTTTCCTAATGAAGATTTTACAATGTTGCAAAAAATATATAAATAAAAACTTTCTTAAGCAGTAAAGTGAACTCCACCGCTGTCAGGAGCTTCAAGAAGACGTCTTCTTACTAAGAGGGAGGCTCAATAAATGAAACATTTATTGCAGAGGCTTCCTCTGTCGGGTGTCTTGCGATTCCTCGCTGCCTGTCTCTCCAGAAGATGATTTTAGTCTAATTTGCTCCCTAGGAAGTTCAGTTGCTAGCGCAGTGCATCTGTGACGTCTCATCGCCTCGAGCCAAGTGTATAGAAGGGTTCTCTATAGCCAAATCGCAATGATCTCTGTGGCAGACAGAAACCTGCACTAATTCTCCCTGCGATGCTGTCACTGGCTGCGGTCAGTAGAAAAACTGCAGAGCGGCCGCACAGTCAGAAGGCGGCGGAAATAATATCCGACCATATGTGTGATCCTTATACCAGCACATCTTCATCCTCAGAGTTTATGATAAAATATCTGATCAAACTAAAAAAATATATTCATACTGAAGAGAATTAAAGGGGAAGTCCATTTATAATTACAGGTCCCGGCATTAAAACGGGAGGTGGGGCTGTAACAACCTCTCAGACATGATATATACAGGCTGGGTGTCAGTAGTAATAGATGAATAGCTGTACTGTAGTATAAGGTGCGGATCTCATGTCTGATCACATGTCATTATATTATATCAGTGATGTCAGTAACAGGAGGCGGGGCTGTGACAACCTCTCAGACATGATATATACAGCTGGTTGTCAGTAGTAATAGATGAATAGCTGTACTGTAGTATAAGGTGTGCGGATCTCATGTCTGATCACATGTCATTATATTATATCAGTGATGTCAGTAACAGGAGGCGGGGCTGTGACAACCTCTCAGACATGATATATACAGCTGGTTGTCAGTAGTAATAGATGAATAGCTGTACTGTAGTATAAGGTGTGCGGATCTCATGTCTGATCACATGTCATTATATTATATCAGTGATGTCAGTAACAGGGGGCGGGGCTGTGACAACCTCTCACACATGATATATACAGCTGGGTGTCAGTAGTAATAGATGAATATCTGTACTGTAGTATAAGGTGTGCGGATCTCATGTATGATCACATGTCATTATATTATATCAGTGATGTCAGTAACAGGGGGCGGGGCTGTGACAACCTCTCAGACATGATATATACAGCTGGTTGTCAGTAGTAATAGATGAATAGCTGTACTGTAGTATAAGGTGCGGATCTCATGTCTGATCACATGTCATTATATCAGTGATGTCAGTAACGGGGCGGGGCTGTGATAACCTCTCAGACATGATATATACAGCTGGTTGTCAGTAGTAATAGATGAATAGCTGTACTGTAGTATAAGGTGTGCGGATCTCATGTCTGATCACATGTCATTATATTATATCAGTGATGTCAGTAACAGGAGGCGGGGGCTGTGACAACCTCTCAGACATGATATATACAGCTGGGTGTCAGTACTAATAGATGAATAGCTGTACTGTAGTATAAGGTGTGCGGATCTCATGTCTGATCACATGTCATTATATCAGTGATGTCAGTAACAGGGGGCGGAGCTGTGACAACCTCTCACACATGATATATACAGCTGGTTGTCAGTAGTAATAGATGAATAGCTGTACTGTAGTATAAGGTGTGCGGATCTCATGTCTGATCACATGTCATTATATTATATCAGTGATGTCAGTAACAGGGGGCGGGGCTGTGACAACCTCTCACACATGATATATACAGCTGGTTGTCAGTAGTAATAGATGAATAGCTGTACTGTAGTATAAGGTGTGCGGATCTCATGTATGATCACATGTCATTATATTATATCAGTGATGTCAGTAACAGGGGGCGGGGCTGTGACAACCTCTCAGACATGATATATACAGCTGGTTGTCAGTAGTAATAGATGAATAGCTGTACTGTAGTATAAGGTGCGGATCTCATGTCTGATCACATGTCATTATATCAGTGATGTCAGTAACAGGGGGCGGGGCTGTGACAACCTCTCACACATGATATATACAGCTGGTTGTCAGTAGTAATAGATGAATAGCTGTACTGTAGTATAAGGTGCGGATCTCATGTCTGATCACATGTCATTATATCAGTGATGTCAGTAACAGGGGGCGGGGCTGTGACAACCTCTCACACATGATATATACAGCTGGGTGTCAGTAGTAATAGATGAATAGCTGTACTGTAGTATAAGGTGTGCGGATCTCATGTCTGATCACATGTCATTATATTATATCAGTGATGTCAGTAACAGGGGGCGGGGCTGTGACAACCTCTCAGACATGATATATACAGCTGGTTGTCAGTAGTAATAGATGAATAGCTGTACTGCAGTATAAGGTGTGCGGATCTCATGTCTGATCACATGTCATTATATTATATCAGTGATGTCAGTAACAGGGGGCGGGGCTGTGACAACCTCTCACACATGATATATACAGCTGGGTGTCAGTAGTAATAGATGAATAGCTGTACTGTAGTATAAGGTGTGCGGATCTCATGTCTGATCACATGTCATTATATTATATCAGTGATGTCAGTAACAGGAGGCAGGGCTGTGACAACCTCTCAGACATGAGATATATACAGCTGGTTGTCAGTAGTAATAGATGAATAGCTGTACTGTAGTATAAGGTGTGCGGATCTCATGTCTGATCACATGTCATTATATCAGTAATGTCAGTAACAGGGGGCGGGGCTGTGACAACCTCTCAGACATGATATATACAGCTGGTTGTCAGTAGTAATAGATGAATATCTGTACTGTAGTATAAGGTGTGCGGATCTCATGTCTGATCATATGTCATTATATTATATCAGTGATGTCAGTAACAGGGGGCGGGGCTGTGACAACCTCTCAGACATGATATATACAGCTGGTTGTCAGTAGTAATAGATGAATATCTGTACTGTAGTATAAGGTGTGCGGATCTCATGTCTGATCATATGTCATTATATTATATCAGTGATGTCAGTAACAGGGGGCGGGGCTGTGACAACCTCTCAGACATGATATATACAGCTGGTTGTCAGTAGTAATAGATGAATAGCTGTACTGTAGTATAAGGTGTGCGGATCTCATGTCTGATCGCAATGTACATATCTCAATGCATATGGTCGGGCACAGATCTGCAGTCACTAGTAGCCCCTGATGACATCACTTCCCTCAGTTACATACATTTGTTCTATTATCTAAGACATCCAGTTGTAATTTCCATAAGAATATTCTATATCCTTAGGTCCCATTCTCCGCTCATGTCGATCCGGCCCGCTGACTGTCGCAATCTCGTTCATCTGCAGAATAAATAAAACAAATAATATATAATATACAAAAATAAAAACTTTAGAATTTTTGCTTTTTGGTTGAATTCTCAGGATTTTATCTGGGATTGTAATAAGCAGTTGTCAGGCTGCGGATCCTTTATACATAAATCATGAGATTTTTATTAATAGTCTCTCGGTTCTATTGCTGTTCACTTCTGAAGACGACGATAATAACGACGGAATTTTTTACGATTTTTTTTTTTTAATTTTTTCAGACCTGCATGAAATTTGGAGATGCGAGAATTTAAGAGGAATCAGTTTCACGCAGAATTTCAGTGATGGGAGACAGACAGCCTGAACCTGATCTCCAATGGACTGAGGATGATGGCTGCAGGATAAATCTCACGTCTTCTCATGGCCCCAGGCTACGGGGAGAGACGCGCTACAGAAGACGAGGATGATTTTCTTGAAGGCTCGTAAGTAGGTGGCAATGCAATCACAATGCAGTTTGGCTCAGAATCAAGGAGCCGCTCTTCTGCCTCATCTGCGGTATTGACATGGTCTTTATAGGTGCGAGTTTTGGAGAATCGCAAAAAAAAGTAAAAAAATTTTAATTTTAATTTCCCCTCGGAGCTCATTTTATACAATAGCGGTATTTCCTGTGGCAGACATTATGTTCTACAACCACAAGGAGATCCTGAAAACTAAAGAATGCAGCTCTGGAGATCATTAAAACTAAAGGGCAAGATGATTGCAAGAGGAATCAAAATACCACAAAAATGGATTCTGGGAGAACAAAGCGCCAAGATCTGCCGCTGAAAGGTGTATTGATCCTATAGGACAGTGATCTCCAACCTGCGACACCACAGCTGTGCGAAATAAGGAGATATAGTTCTGTAAGAGCTGTATACTGTAGATATATATATATATGTGTAAGTGCTAGACTGGAGTTAAATCCTATAATATACTCCAGAGCTGCGCTCACTATTCTGCTGGTGCAGTCACTGTGTACATACATTACATTACTTATCCTGTACTGATCCTGAGTTACATCCGGTATTATATTCCGGAGCTACGCTCACTATTCTGCTGGTGCAGTCACTGTGTACATACATTACATTACTTATCCTGTAGGGGTGGGGGGGGGGGGGGGGGGGGGGGTGGGGGGGGTGTGTTTTTTTTCTGTTTATACTCCAGAGCTGCACTCACTATTCTGCTGGTACAGTCACGGTGTACATACATTACATTACTTATCCTGTACTGATCCTGAGTTACATCCTGTATTATACTTCAGAGCTGCGCTCACTATTCTGCTGGTACAGTCACTGTGTACATACATTACTTATCCTGTACTGATCCTGAGTTACATCCTGTATTATACTCCAGAGCTGCGCTCACTATTCTGCTGGTGCAGTCACTGTGTACATACATTACATTACTTATCCTGTACTGATCCTGAGTTACATCCTGTATTATACTCCAGAGCTGCGCTCACTATTCTGCTGGTACAGTCACTGTGTACATACATTACATTACTTATCCTGTATTATACTCCAGAGCTGCATTCACTATTCTGCTGGTGCAGTCACTGTGTACATACATTACATTACTTATCCTGTACTGATCCTGAGTTACATCCTGTATTATACTCCAGAGCTGCGCTCACTATTCTGCTGGTACAGTCACTGTGTACATACATTACATTACTTATCCTGTACTGATCCTGAGTTACATCCTGTATTATACTCCAGAGCTGCACTCACTATTCTGCTGGTACAGTCACTGTGTACATACATTACATTACTTATCCTGTATTATACTCCAGAGCTGCACTCACTATTCTGCTGGTGCAGTCACTGTGTACATACATTACATTACTTATCCTGTACTGATCCTGAGTTACATGCTGTATTATACTCCAGAGCTGCACTCACTATTCTGCTCCTTTACATCTATATTCTCTCACACTTGCGCCTGGTATCCTTCCGCTGCCAAACTGTTTAAAAAAAAATGGATTGGTCCTATATGGATTCTATATGGTTACACAGCGGATATCTGAATCTGTCTTTTCGATGTATTAGCCAGTGGGTGTCGGTCTATAAATCTGTCTCTTTATGTCCATATTTGACAAATCTGCTGTATTTTACTTTTTTCCCCTTCTTCATTTTGATCATGGGCAGAGGGAAAATCAGACACAATCAGATCACTCTCTCTGCCCAAAATCGCGGATCCCAGACAAAAATGCTCCAAACGTGCGCCGGGGGATGGGTTGTACAACACATTGAAATCATTGGGCTTTAAAACAAACCATTCAAAACCAGTTTTTGAGGATTTTGAGATGGTTTCAAAAACCGATTTCATGCGAAGAGCCAAATGCAGATGAGAACCGCGCCTGACACATGGTGTGATGATGAAGAACATAGAATATTGCTGCACACACTCTTGCGATGAGAAGGGTTTTTTATTTTCACATATATTGATGAAGGAAATGGCGCCTTCCCTTCATGCCCTCTCTGCTATGTGAGCAGGATCCGACCAGATGAAGGTCTGACCGAAACGTTGCACTACTTGGATCTACAACCTCACCTTATCCTATATTCATAGAATGGCGTTGATATCATATGTGATATATCTTCCTGTCATTAATATATGTGAAAATAAAAAACCCTTCTCATCGCAAGAGTGTGTAGCAATATTCTATGTTCTTTGTTGCTTTGTATCACCAACAGGAGAGTTCAGTATCAACAGGAGAGTTCAGTATCAGCGCTTCCTTCTCTACATGGTGTGATGATGGCTGATTCTACAGTATATACTAGCTCAGAAGGCGCCTACCATGTAATGATTACTTTCTAGACATATACACATAGTACATATATATATATACACAGGCTATAGTTAGACCTCCGGGGATGGGGGCCAGGAATTGCTTTGTTTGGAGTCTTGAAGGATTTTTTACCTTAATATTGGGCAAATTGTGTTGATAGTTTTTGTCCTTCTCCAGACCAAACTTGTAGCCTGATGGATCGCTCTTATGAGGTAAGTAACTATGTTTAGGGGATCAGGCCTGGGGTCTGAATTTATTTAGGGGGCGTTGTCTGAAGTTTTTTATGTATTTAGGGGACGTTGTCTGGGGTCTGTATTAGTTTAGGGGTCCGGTCTGGGGTCTGTATTAGTTTAGGGGTCTGGTCTGGGGTCTGTATTAGTTTAGGGGGTCTGGTCTGGGGTCTGTATTAGTTTAGGGGTCTGGTCTGGGGTCTGTATTAGTTTAGAGGTCTGGTCTGGGGTCTGTATTAGTTTAGGGGTCTGGTCTGGGGTCTGTATTAGTTTAGGGGTCTGGTCTGGGGTCTGTATTAGTTTAGGGGTCTGGTCTGGGGTCTGTATTAGTTTAGAGGTCTGATCTGGGTTCTGTATTAGTTTAAGGGGTCTGGTCTGGGGTCTATATTAGTTTAGGGGTCTGGTCTGGGGTCTGTATTAGTTTAGGGGGTCTGGTCTGGGGTCTGTATTAGTTTAGGGGTCTGGTCTGGGGTCTGTATTAGTTTAGGGCTCTGGTCTGGGGTCTGTATTAGTTTAGGGGTCTGGTCTGGGGTCTGTATTAGTTTAGGGGGTCTGGTCTGGGCTCTGTATTAGTTTAGGGGTCTGGTCTGGGGTGTGTATTAATTTAGGGGTCTGGTCTGGGGTCTGTATTAGTTTAGGGGTCTGGTCTGGGGTCTGTATTAGTTTAGGGGTCTGGTCTGGGGTCTGTATTAGTTTAGGGGTCTGGTCTGGGGTCTGTATTAGTTTAGGGGTCTGGTCTGGGGTCTGTATTAGTTTAGGGGGTCCAGTCTGGGGTCTGTATTAGTTTAGAGGTCTGGTCTGGGGTCTGTATTAGTTTAGGGGTCTGGTCTGGGGTCTGTATTAGTTTAGGGGTCTGGTCTGGGGTCTGTATTAGTTTAGGGGTCTGTATTAGTTTAGGGGTCTAGTCTGGGGTCTGTATTAGTTTAGGGGTCTGGTCTGGGGTCTGTATTAGTTTAGGGGTCTGGTCTGGGGTCTGTATTAGTTTAGGGGTCTGGTCTGGGGTCTGTATTAGTTTAGGGGGTCTGGTCTTGGGTCTGTATTAGTTTAGGGGTCTGGTCTGAGGTCTGTATTAGTTTGGGGGTCTGGTCTGGGGTCTGTATTAGTTTAGGGGTCTGGTCTGGGGTCTGTATTAGTTTAGGGGTCTGGTCTGGGGTCTGTATTAGTTTAGGGGGTCTGGTCTGGGGTCTGTATTAGTTTAGGGGTCTGGTCTGGGGTCTGTATTAGTTTAGGGGGTCTGG
This sequence comes from Leptodactylus fallax, assembly GCA_947044405.1. NCBI lineage: Eukaryota > Metazoa > Chordata > Amphibia > Anura > Leptodactylidae > Leptodactylus > Leptodactylus fallax. The sequence goes on along the minus strand of CAMRHE010000281.1, from coordinate 2,496,131 downwards.
TCTGGGGTCTGTATTAGTTTAGGGGTCTGCTCTGGGGCCTGTATTAGTTTAGCGGGTCTGGTCTGGGGTCTGTATTAGTTTAGGGGTCTGGTCTGGGCTCTGTATTAGTTTAGGGGTCTGGTCTGGGCTCTGTATTAGTTTAGTGGTCTGGTCTGGGGTCTGTATTAGTTTAGGGGCTCTGGTCTGGGCTCTGTATTAGTTTAGGGGTCTGGTCTGGGGTCTGTATTAGTTTAGGGGGTCTGGTCTGGGGTCTGTATTAGTTTAGGGGTCTGGTCTGGGGTCTGTATTAGATTAGGGGGTCTGGTCTGAGGTCTGTATTAGTTTAGGGGTCTGGTCTGGGGTCTGTATTAGTTTAGGGGTCTGGTCTGGGGTCTGTATTAGTTTAGGGGTCTGCTCTGGGGCCTGTATTAGTTTAGCGGGTCTGGTCTGGGGTCTGTATTAGTTTAGGGGTCTGGTCTGGGCTCTGTATTAGTTTAGGGGTCTGGTCTGGGGTCTGTATTAGTTTAGGGGTCTGGTCTGGGGTCTGTATTAGTTTAGGGGTCTGTATTAGTTTAGGGGTCTGGTCTGGGGTCTGTATTAGTTTAGGGGGTCTGGTCTGGGGTCTGTATTAGTTTAGAGGACTGGTCTGGGGTCTGTATTAGTTTAGGGGTCTGGTCTGGGCTCTGTATTAGTTTAGAGGTCTGGTCTGGGGTCTGTATTAGTTTAGGGGTCTGCTCTGGGGTCTGTATTAGTTTAGGGGGTCTGGTCTGGGGTCTGTATTAGTTTAGAGGTCTGCTGTGGGGTCTGTATTAGTTTAGGGGGTCTGGTCTGGGGTCTGTATTAGTTTAGGGGTCTGGTCTGGGCTCTGTATTAGTTTAGGGGTCTGGTCTGGGGTCTGTATTAGTTTAGGGCTCTGGTCTGGGGTCTGTATTAGTTTAGGGGTCTGGTCTGGGGTCTGTATTAGTTTAGAGGTCTGGTCTGAGGTCTGTATTAGTTTAGGGGTCTGGTCTGGGGTCTGTATTAGTTTAGGGGTCTAGTCTGGGGTCTGTATTAGTTTAGGGGTCTGGTCTGGGGTCTGTATTAGTTTAGGGGTCTGGTCTGGGGTCTGTATTAGTTTAGGGGTCTGGTCTGGGGTCTGTATTAGTTTAGGGGGTCTGGTCTGAGGTTTGTATTAGTTTAGGGGTCTGGTCTGGGGTCTGTATTAGTTTAGGGGGTCTGGTCTGGGGTCTGTATTAGTTTAGGGGTCTGGTCTGGGGTCTGTATTAGTTTAGGGGGTCTGGTCTGGGCTCTGTATTAGTTTAGAGGTCTGGTCTGGTGTCTGTATTAGTTTAGGGGGTCTGGTCTGGGGTCTGTATTAGTTTAGGGGGTCTGGTCTGGGGTCTGTATTAGTTTAGGGGGTCTGGTCTGGGGTCTGTATTAGTTTAGGGGGTCTGGTCTGGGCTCTGTATTAGTTTAGGGGTCTGGTCTGGGGTCTGTATTAGTTTAGGGCTCTGGTCTGGGGTCTGTATTAGTTTAGGGGTCTGGTCTGGGGTCTGTATTAGTTTAGAGGTCTGGTCTGAGGTCTGTATTAGTTTAGGGGTCTGGTCTGGGGTCTGTATTAGTTTAGGGGTCTAGTCTGGGGTCTGTATTAGTTTAGGGGTCTGGTCTGGGGTCTGTATTAGTTTAGGGGTCTGGTCTGGGGTCTGTATTAGTTTAGGGGTCTGGTCTGGGCTCTGTATTAGTTTAGAGGTCTGGTCTGGGGTCTGTATTAGTTTAGGGGTCTGGTCTGGGGTCTGTATTAGTTTATGGGTCTGGTCTGGGGTCTGTATTAGTTTAGGGGGTCTGGTCTGGGGTCTGTATTAGTTTAGGGGTCTGGTCTGGGGTCTGTATTAGTTTAGGGGGTCTGGTCTGGGCTCTGTATTAGTTTAGAGGTCTGGTCTGGTGTCTGTATTAGTTTAGGGGGTCTGGTCTGGGCTCTGTATTAGTTTAGAGGTCTGATCTGGGGTCTGTATTAGTTTAGGGGTCTGGTCTGGGGTCTGTATTAGTTTAGAGGTCTGCTCTGGGGTCTGTATTAGTTTAGGGGTCTGGTCTGGGCTCTGTATTAGTTTAGAGGTCTGGTCTGGGGTCTGTATTAGTTTAGGGGGTCTGGTCTGGGGTCTGTATTAGTTTAGGGGGTCTGGTCTGGGGTCTGTATTAGTTTAGGGGTCTGGTCTGGGGTCTGTATTAGTTTAGGGGTCTGGTCTGGGGTTTGTATTTATTTAGGGGGCATTGCTGGGGTCTGTATGTTGGTCTGGAATAGACTGGATCATGTGCACTACTTGTGATATTACTGCTTTCTGAATGCTGTGATTATACCTAATTGCCTGAGAATCAGAGGAGAGTTAGGCATAGGGGGATGGACTCTAACGCTAGGATCTAGCTTTATCACTGCCAGGTTCTGGAGGCAGGGGTAGCGTTTGGAGATATTATAGGTCCTCTATGTGGTATATACAATCACTTCCATTTGCTCCTGATGAACTTATTTCAATAATTTAATGGGGGAAACGCGTTGAGGTTTTAAATCGGCACTGGGATCAATTGTTCTCAGGGCTGTTGTTTGTTTAGCAGTTTAGAGCTTGTAAATTGGTGCTGGGATTAATTATTCTCAATGCTTTGTTTGTATAGCAGTTTAGGTGATTTTGGAGCTGCACTACTGCTCTGACACCAGGCATTAGCTTATTAAGTGGTGCTGGGATAAATGACTTTCAGCGCTGCTGTTTGTATATCAGCCTAGGTGATCTTGGAGTTGCACATACTGCTCTGACACCAGACATTCAGCTGATATATTAATTATAGCTTTGGGTAATCTATATGGGATGCGAGTATTGGGCTGGAATCAGATTTGTTCTGTTTATGAGTTCCCAGTGATCGTCATCACAATACCATATATAATTTTAGACACTCACATAAATAGTGGCTTGTCCACTTTTATTAGATCATAATAAATGTTAAGTTTTATTATATTATTTTTTTTTTTTTTTAATTCCACTCCAATTCTGTGACTGATATAAAGGGGAGGTTTTTTTTTTTAACCAAGTCTTTATATGAAACTATCGTTATTTTAAAAAAGTACAAAATCCTGACATTTTCACTTGCATAAAAATGTCTATATAGAGTTACGCACATACACATTAGGTTTCCTTGTTCCCAGAAATGCCTAATTCACAAACTTATAAATTTATTTTTTCTATATGGTGAATGAAGGAAAAAATATCAAAAGTGCCGAACCGCTGTTATTTCTCTGTGAAAGAAAAGTGATCCAAGCGATAGACATTCCCCAAGATGGTAGAACTAAAAAGCACACCTGGCCCCACAACACAAGATGCCCTGAGTATCCCCGTACATGGAAATATAAAAAGTTACAGATGTCAGAATATGGCGACTCCAAGAAAAAAAAAATTTAAGGGTTGAAAACATAACAAAAACTATAAAAATGATGTATCCCCTGAACCAGACGGACCAATAAAATACAGGTGACATATAGAATACAGACAACATATAGCATACAGGTGACATATAGAATACAGACAACATATAGCATACAGGTGACATATAGAATACAGATAACATATATCATACAGGTGACATATAGATTACAGGTGACATATAGAATACAGGTGACATATAGCATACAGGTGACATATAGAATACAGGTGACATATAGAATACAGACGACATATAGCATACAGGTGACATATAGAATACAGGTGACATATAGAATACAGACGACATATAGCATGCAGGTGACATATAGAAAACAGACGACATATAGCATATAGGTGACATAGCATACAGGTGACATATAGAATACAGACGACATATAGAATACAGGTGACATATAGAATACAGACAACATATAGCATACAGGTGACATATAGAATACAGACAACATATAGCATACAAGTGACATATAGAATACAGGTGACATATAGCATACAGATGACATATAGAATACAGACGACATATAGCATACAGGTGACATATAGAATACAGACGACATATAGCATACAGACGACATATAGCATACAGGTGACATATAGAATACAGACGACATATAGCATACAGACGATATATAGAATACAGACGACATATAGCATACAGGTGACATATAGAATACAGACGACATATAGAATACAGACGACATATAGCATACAGGTGACATATAGAATACAGACGACATATAGCATATAGGTGACATATAGAATACAGGTGACATATAGTATATAAGTGACATATAGCATACAGGTGACATATAGAATACAGGTGACATATAGCATATAGGTGACATATAGAATACAGGTGACATATAGCATATAAGTGACATATAGCCTACAGGTGACATATAGAATACAGACAACATATAGCATACAGGTGACATATAGCGTACAGGTGACATATAGAATACAGAAGACATATAGAATACAGGTGACATATAGCATACAGATGACATATAGCATATAGGTGACATATAGAATACAGGTGACATATAGCATATAGGTGACATATAGCATACAGGTGACATATAGAATACAGGTGACATATAGCAAACAGGTGACATGTTATTTTGTCTGCCTAGTGAATGCCTAAAAAACGAAGAAAGTTTTTCTCCAATTCCACCCAATTCTGAATTTTTTTACAGCTTCCCAGTACATCGTGCGGAATAATAAATTATACCATTATAAAGTACTATTTGTCCCACAAAAAAAAGGTCTTATATGGTTCCACGAAGAGAAAAATAAAAAAGTTATGGGGTTTGGAAGGTGGGGCATCAAAAATGAAAATCAAAAAATGGCTGCAGCAGGAAAGGGGTTAAAGTGTACTTACCCTTTCTATGAACTTAGCAGTGATCAGTATTGCAGTGTGTACAGGAGCTTATGTTTGACATGTATTCTGCATTTTTAGCAGTTTTTCCTCTGCTGGTTTTATCTGTAATTTCTCAGTTCTCCCAGAGCTGGTGGCTGGAGACTAGCTGCAATGATGTCGCCCATACACAGCACATGGAGAATACAGGCGATTCTACTCCCTCTCTCTCTCAAACAAACATCAGCAGATATTATAGAGAAGAACTGACCTTTATTTAAGTGAATAAACCACTTGGGGTGAGACAGAAACTTCCTAATCCACTCCAGCATCCTCTGCCTGTGACTGTCCTTTCTGATGTAGTAGATGTTTATGTAATCTGACATGTTAAGGCCCATTGAGCAGAGATTTCAGTGTGATTGTCAGTTTAGCAGGTGGAGGGGAGGAGCTTGATAAGTGGAGAAAGAAGCAGACAGTATCACACATGATGGGATTAGATACAGCAGCTCAGCAGACTGTGTCACATATGATAAAATTAGATACACAGCTCAGAAGACAGTGTCACACATTAAATAATTAGGTACACAGCTAGGCAGACAGTATCACACATGATAGGATTAGATACTCAGCTCAGGAGACTGTATCGAATATGGTAGATACAGCAGACCCTAGTCCCTACTTACACCTGTGTAGTTTTATAGATAGATAGATATGAGATAGATGATAGATAGATAAATAGATAGATGATACATATGAGATAGATAGATAGATAGATATGAGATAGATAGATATGAGATAGATAGATAGATAGATAGATAGATAGATAGATAGATAGATATGAGATAGATATGAGATAGATAGATATGAGATAGATAGATATGATAGATATGAGATAGATAGATAGATAGATATGAGATAGATAGATATGAGATAGATAGATATGAGATAGATATGAGATAGATAGATAGATATGAGATAGATATAGATAGATAGATATGAGATAGATAGATAGATAGATAGATAGATAGGAGATAGATAGATATGAGATAGATAGATAGATAGATATGAGATAGATAGATAGATATGAGATAGATAAATATGAGATAAATAATGAAATAGATAGATATGTGATAGACAGATAGATATGAGATAGATAGATATGAGATAGATAGATATGAGATAGATATGAGATAGATAGATAGATAGATAGATACGAGATAGATAGATATGAGATAGATAGATAGATATGAGATAGATAGATATGAGATAGATAGATAGGAGATAGATAGATAGATAGATATGAGATAGATATGAGATAGATAGATATGAGATAGATAGATATGAGATAGATATGAGATAGATAGATAGATAGATAGATAGATAGATAGATAGATAGATATGAGATAGATATGAGATAGATAGATATGAGATAGATAGATAGATAGGAGATAGATAGATAGATAGATAGATAGATAGATAGATAGATAGATATGAGATAGATATGAGAGATAGATAGATATGAGATAGATAGATATGAGAGAGAGATAGATATGAGATAGATAGAAAGATATGAGATAGATAGATAGATAGATATGAGATAGATAGATAGATAGATAGATAGATATGAGATAGATATGAGATAGATATGAGATAGATAGATAGATAGATAGATAGATAGATATGAGATAGATATGAGATAGATAGATAGATAGATAGATAGATATGAGATAGATATGAGATAGATAGATATGAGATAGATAGATAGATAGATATGAGATAGATAGATAGATAGATATGAGATAGATAGGAGATAGATAGATAGATAGATAGATATGAGATAGATATGAGATAGATATGAGATAGATAGATAGATAGATATGAGATAGATATGAGATAGATAGATAGATAGATAGATAGATAGATATGAGATAGATAGATAGATATGAGATAGATAGATATGAGATAGATATGAGATAGATAGATAGATAGATATGAGATAGATAGATATGAGATAGATAGATAGATAGATATGAGATAGATATGAGATAGATAGATATGAGATAGATAGATAGATATGAGATAGATAGATATGAGATAGATAGATAGATAGATAGATATGAGAGAGAGATAGATATGAGATAGATAGATAGATAGATATGTGATAGATAGATAGATAGATAGATAGATATGAGATAGATGGATAGATAGATATGAGATAGATAGATAGATAGATAGATATGAGATAGATATGAGATAGATAGATATGAGATAGATAGATAGATATGAGATAGATAGATATGAGATAGATAGATAGGGGATAGATAGATATGAGATAGATAGATATGAGATAGATGGATAGATAGATATGAGATAGATAGATAGATAGATATGAGATAGATAGATAGATAGATAGATATGAGATAGATAAATATGAGATAAATAATGAAATAGATAGATATGTGATAGACAGATAGATATGAGATAGATAGATATGAGATAGATATGAGATAGATAGATATGAGATAGATATGAGATAGATAGATAGATAGATAGATATGAGATAGATAGATAGATAGATAGATAGATATGAGATAGATAGATAGGAGATAGATAGATATGAGATAGATAGATAGATAGATAGATAGATATTAGATAGATAGATATGAGATAGATAGATAGATAGATATGAGATAGATAGATAGATATGAGAGAGATAGATAGATATGAGATAGATAGATAGATAGATAGATATGAGATAGATAGATAGATATGAGATAGATATGAGATAGATAGATAGATAGATATGAGATAGATAGAGAGATAGATATGAGATAGATAGATATGAGATAGATAGATAGATAGATATGAGATAGATAGATAGATAGATAGATAGATAGATATGAGATAGATAGATAGATATGAGATAGATAGATAGATATGAGATAGATAGATATGAGATAGATAGATATGAGATAGATAGATAGGAGATAGATATGAGATAGATATGAGATAGATAGATAGATATGAGATAGATAGATATGAGATAGATATGAGATAGATAGATATGAGATAGATAGATAGATAGATAGATAGATAGGAGATAGATAGAGAGATAGATATGAGATAGATAGATAGATAGATAGATAGATAGATATGAGATAGATAGATAGATATGAGATAGATAGATAGATAGATAGATATGAGATAGATAGATAGATATGAGATAGATAGATAGATATGGGATAGATAGATATGAGATAGATAGATATGAGATAGATAGGAGATAGATAGATATGAGATAGATATGAGATAGATAGATAGATAGATAGATATGAGATAGATAGATAGATAGATAGATATGAGATAGATAGGAGATAGATAGATAGATATGAGATAGATAGATAGATAGATAGATATGAGATAGATAGATAGATAGATAGATATGAGATAGATAGATAGATAGATAGATAGATAGATAGATATGCGATAGATAGATATGAGATAGATAGATAGATAGATAGATATGAGATAGATAGATATGAGATAGATAGATAGATAGATAGATAGATAGGAGATAGATGTGATAGATATAATATAGACAGATAGGAGATGGTCACATGACATTTTGGAGTCCCCCCTCCTCCTGTATATAATAGTATGGGGGGGGGGGTACTATTATATTATTCTGGGTCCTGGCGCTGCCCCCGTTGTGCCGCCACACCGTGCACACATTGCCCTCTGTATAACACTCCTTGTCTTTCCTGGTAATGCTTCTTGCTGGAGAGCTCCTTAAAGTGCCTGGAGTCCAGAGCGTCTCCAGGCGGCCGATAATCACCTGCTCGGGCCGCAGCCGCACACAAATAATGCTGAATCTCCCTTTTCTTTATCAACAGCTTCTTCAGGAACGAGACAATTCTTGTTCCAAACTGTTGTGGAGTAACCGGATGACATTTGATGATGGGGTGGAATTAGACAGGGTGACACATAGCAGATCGCTGCACTGACAAGGCCTGGGGGGCAATGCATAAGCAATAGCGAGACAGGAGCAAGAGAAAAAAAACCTCTGCGCACCTTGTGTTTTTCCCTCGTCTTGTTGTACAATTGAATTTGATGACTATATATCCCTCATTGGTAGAAACCTGCAATTTATAACATGTACAATCTGAGATAAGTGTGAGAGAATGTTCTACAAAGGGCGGGGGGAGGGGTGCGGGTCGGGGATGTTACCTAGTCTTGACTATTCATATAGCGCTCTGTATCCGATATAGTTTATGCCTCATTCTAGGCTAACAAATATGTGAATACATTGGTACGGGCGTAGCGAGCGCCGATCCCCGGCTACAAAATGCCAGGTTGTAGTTGGTGCATTTTGTAGACTTCAGAAGGTAATGGTAACCCCTGATATATTAGGACACGCCCTCTTGTATGGTCACAACCAGAATTCGTCACATGATCTATAAAAGTGGAGTATTTGACCCACCCGTCACCGCTAGCATCCCCCACACTATCCCGCGGCTCATGAGACACGACAATGGTCGGTAACTTTTCAACAAACTTTACATAAATCAATAATGTAAGTGAATATAAGAAACTTTGTAATTTATCCTGTCATTAAAAATGCTTCTTTCTCCACTTATCAGGCTCCATTTCCATTTCTCCTCTACTTTCCTCCAAAACGGACATTCACTCTGAAATCTCTGCTGAATCTGTCTTGCTCAAGAGTGCCTGAAGCTCAATGAAGTGTTGGATTACATAGAAGACTGTAAAGAGGGAGGAATGAGCAGGAGCTGATGAAAGAGGCGAGACAGAGGAACGGCAGAGGCTGCTGCAGCTAGATAGAAAGTTTCTATCGCACCCCAAGTGCTGTAATCACACTAGTACAGGTCAGTAACTTCTATAATGTCCTGTATAATCATGCTGATGCTCCTGAGTGAGAGTTATGGAGCAGAATCTCCTATTCTCTCCATGTGTTGTCTGTGGGAGACATCATAGCAGCGAGTCTCCAGCCACCAGCTCAGGGAAAACCGTGGATCAGACAGAAAATCTGCAATGGAGTATTGGGTGGAATTACTTAGAGGTCTTATATCAATGATATTTAGGTATGATATAATCCTGTTTAATATGCAAATTACATTTAAATTATATTTAAGTATTGGTGTGAACATTCACTGAGTAGAAATCTAAATTAGAATAAAATAGAAATTTTTCCAGTTGTTTACTATTTTTTTATTGTCTATCTGTATTATCTCTAGTATAAATTTCCATTTTTGGTATTTTTGTTAATTTTAGTCATATAAAATATAACTTCTTGTTTTCTTATTTCCTTTATAATCATCTAGTTTCGGAGGGTTTCCGCGTCTTTGCTGTTCTCATTACCAAGGAGAACTTATTATTAACCCCTTCCACCCACAAGAAGAAAAAAAATTCTTTAGGTAAACGTGGATAATAAGACAACTCAATAATAATCCGCCATCGCTGCGCACGTATCACCGCGGGCCGATCATCATCTGGAGACAGAGTTTACTTCTGTGATAATGAGATACAATTTGCATGAATTATTTTTTAATTGGTGACATTTTCCTGAATGAGGATCGGTCTCCTGGTCCTGAATATCCTGTTACAGGTCCTCGTCATTAAAGGCAAAGTTACCTTAAAAATTTCCTGAGTTTAATTGTAGCCAGCATTAGCATGTTGCACCATATCTGCTCAGCTACCTGTTTATATAATCCCAGTTTATCTCCTCCATTATTCATTAGATCCAGAGTAACCACAACCCTTGATACATTGTCCCACCACATCTCATGTATTGCCCCTTGGATCCTAAGCCACACTATTAATGCATTGCCCCACCCCAGTTTATCTAATCCATTGCTCTTTAAATTATTACCCACACCCCTTGATGCAATGCCCCACCCCAGCTTATCTCCTCATTTGCTCTTTAGATCCCTAATCACACCCCTTGACATATTGTCCCACCTCATCATATTTCATCCATTGGTTTAGATCCCTAACCACACCCCTTAATGCACTGTCTCACCCCAGGTTATCTCACCTATTGCTCCTTGGATCCTGAGCAACACCATTAATGCAATGCCTCAACCCATCTTATGTCATCCATTACTCTTTAGATGCCTAGCCACACCCCTTTATGCATTGCCCCTTCCCAGCTTATCTCTTTCAATATTCTTTCGATCCCGTGCCACGCCCATCAATGCATTGCCCCACCCCAGTGTATCTCATCCATTGATATCTTCATTCTGAGCAGACACGCCCCTTGATACTTTGCTCATTAGATCCCACCACACCCTTTGATACATTTTTCCTTAGACCTTGAGTGACCACACCCCTTGATGTATTGCTCCACCCCAGCTTATCTGAACTGTTATTGTTTAGATTGTGAATAGCCACACCCCTTGATGTATTGCCCCACCCCAGTCTTATCACCCAGTTACTTTTGTATACCTTGAGCCACCCCTTTTACCTTGCTGTACTGCCCGGCTTATGTCACAGTTCTTGAAGTTTTGCTCCACCTCAGCTTATCTCTCCATTATCCTTCAGACCCCCAGCTAATGTAATGGAAGACGATAACCGTATTTCAAGAAGATTGACAGGAGGGCTTTGACAAGAGACAAAGGGATTGGGGGAAGTAAGAAGTCAAAATATTGTAAAAACCGAGGAATGGCCTCAAGGTGAGAAGTGCAGCCGCCATATTGTGCACAGGCCTGGCCTGTGGTGTCACAAGGGATGTGTAAAAATCCACGACAGCTGATCCAGACTACATGACACGCGGCTTCGGCAGACAAAATGGATGCCCCGGAGGGTTGTGTCACCAGAGGAGAAATGTAAAAAATTGTAGAAATGGTGTCAGAGGCAAAAAAGCAAATATGTTGTAGAGGAGAGAAGAGAAGTCCTGTCTGATACACAACACCTCGTATGTCTCATGTCCTGCCAGGAACACACCAGGCTGTGAGCAGTGAAAGAGTCCACGGGCCAAGGCATAATACGGGCAATGGAGCCTAATGTTACTTGTAAAACTGCCCAGAGCAATACTCCGGGAAATTGTAACCCTCAGCTGTGTGAGCAGGACTAGGACAGGGTGTAAAGCTCAAGCCACACAATGCAGGCTTCTAAGTGGACATGGGAATAGAGTATTAGCTGAGTCGGGGGCAAAATCCTGGATCTGGGCCATCCATATAATATTCAATGATATCACTGATTGCAATGAATCTATTGATGACATCATCATACTATGCCATATATTCAGATCAGGATTATAATGTTGTACAAGTATAAGTCATTGCATTACTGCACTGCATTCTCCTTTTTAAAATAAATAGGTATACCATGGGCCCCCAAAGGTGTAGGGGCCCCAGTGTTTCTTCTACCTCTCCATTATATACAGTATAATGTTGTACCGTGTTAGCCATTGAAAGTAGTGGAAGAGTGAAGAAATCAGGCGATACCTTTTAGAGGCTAACTGAGTATATTTATAAGTAAGCTTTCAGGAGTGCTCGCTCCCTTCATCAGACATGGTGTGATACAAGAACTGAAAATTAACAGATTTTTATACACATGGTTTTCAAAGCATTTTAGAGTCCTTAAAAAAAATTGCAATCTAAGTAGAGAAGTTATTTACAACAGGTCAAAAAAACAGTCTGAAAACTTGTGGTGCGTGACGGAGGGATCAGTAATTCTTGCTGTTATCCGTTTGCTATCAGGAGGTGATTTGTGTCCCTCACGGGTCACACATAGTGTGATTTGAAGCTGGCATGAATATTGAGTTCAGTTCATGGTTCAAACATAGTGTGACATGAAGCTGGCATGAATATTAAGTCCAAATTGCAGAGTTTGAAATTTTTGCATAAATTTGTACTCCATTTCTTTTCTTTTCTCCTGTGTCTTAAAATGTCCCATTAAAACCACAACCCGCAAATCTTCAATAGAGTGGTTTTCTCCGGAGAAATGTGCGGCCACTGGGAGATCGGTTCTGCTGTTATTAATGGTGGATCTGTGTGAGTTCATTCGCTGACTGAGTCTCTGCCCTGTTTCCCCCACATAGAGGCCTGTGGTGGGACATTGCACACACATTATGAGGTACACCACATTGGAAGACCTGCATGAAAATGTCCCCCCTAATTCTGTGCACCTGTTTTGACTGTGGGACAGGTACCCTGTCAGCGGTGTGGATGTGGCTGCAGGTCATGCACCTTTTATGTAGGCAAGGTGAGGTGCTATTTTCAGTTGGGGCCTTCAGGGCACTCCGGACGATAATGCGCCTCAGGTTTGGTGGTTGTCGAAAGGAGAGGAGAGGGGGGACTGGAAATATGTCCTTGAGTCTGTTGTCCCTATGTAGCACAGGTTGGAGCTCCTTGGCAATCCTTCGTAGGATCTCCAGCTGTGGGTTGTAGGTGACAACTAGGGGCACTCGGGCATCTTTCTGGGTCTCTCTATATGTGAGCAGACTGTCTCTGGTAATGGCTGCCGCTTTGTTTAATTGGTTGTCTGTCACTTTTGGTTTGTATCCCAATCTGAGAAATTTCATCCTCAGATCCAGGAGGTGCTTGTCCAGGTCTGTTTTGTCGGAGCAAATACGATTGTATCGTATAGCCTGGCTGTAGATTATAGATTGTCTTGTGTGCTTGGGGTGGAAGCTGTCGTTTCTCAGGTAGGCCGTTCTGTCTGTGGGTTTGTGGTATATTGATGTGAGTAGCCGGTGGTCTTTAATGTATATTGTGGTATCCAGAAAGTGAATTTCACTCTCTGAATAGCTAAGTGTAAGGTTGATGGTCGGGTGAAAGTCATTGAAGTCATTATGGAATTGAAGTAGGGCCTCCTCACCTGCAGTCCAGATGACAAGGATATCATCGATATAACGAAGGTAAATCATAGGTTTGGTGGCGCATGTTGATAAATATGTTCCTTCCATTTCTGCCATAAAGAGATTTGCATATTGGGGTGCACATCTGGTCCCCATTGAAGTTCCCATTCGCTGTAGATATAGATCCTCTCCAAAGGTAAAATGGTTGTGGCTAAGGATGAATTGTATGAGCTGCGTTACTGGTTCTGTTGGGAGGTTTTGTTTTGCCAGGTGTACCCGACATGCTGCAACTCCATCCTTGTGGGGAATGTTAGTATACAGGGATTCCACATCCATGGTGGCCAAAATGGTACCCTCAGGTAGTGGGCCCAGGGCATTCAGTTTGTTAAGAAGGTCATTGGTGTCCTGGATATAGCTTGGAGTATCCCTGACAAGGGGTTTTAGGAGATTTTCCACCCAACCTGAGATGTTTTCTGTCAGTGTCCCAATGCCAGAAATGATAGGCCTCCCAGGGTTGCCATCTTTGTGTATCTTTGGGAGCATATAGCAGCAGCCCGGCCTGGGATCTTGGGGGATAAGCCCTTTTACCTGATTCTGGATGTGGACTGGAAACTCCTTGATCATACTCTTTAGTTCTTTCATATAGGCCTCTGTGGGATGACTTTCCAGTTTGGAGTAATGGATGGGATTTGACAGTTGCCTGTTTGCTTCCTGGATATAGTCTGAGGTGTTCATTATGACTATTGCGCCCCCTTTGTCAGCCGGTTTTATTATTATATCCTGATTTTCTTTCAGTGATGTAATAGCCTTCTGTTCCTGCAGGGTTAGGTTATGCGCCTGTTTCTTTTGTTTCTCCAGGATTTCTGATTTTACTTTGCTTCTGAAACAGTCAATATATTTATCCAGTGCTGCATTAGCTCCAGGGCGTGGGGTCCAGGTAGATTTTTTGGTGGGATTCCTTATGGGCTGTTCCATCTCAGAGTCACTGCTGTATGGAGGGTCTTTGTCATAAAAATATTCCCTTAATCTCATTTTTCTGAAAAACTCCTCCATATCATTGCAGAGTTGGATATGGTCAGTGTGTGCCGAGGGGCAGAAGGAGAGACCTTTGGAGAGAACTGACATTTCGTGTTTGTTTGGCTCATAAGAGGAAAGATTCACAACACAGCTTTGCTGAGCTGGGCTAGTACTTGCGGTTGTAGTAATGAGGCCTTTTTGTCTCAGTCTGTGGAGCTTTTGAAACCATGTGTATAAAAATCTGTTAATTTTCAGTTCTTGTATCACACCATGTCTGATGAAGGGAGCGAGTACTCCTGAAAGCTTACTTATAAATATACTCAGTTAGCCTCTAAAAGGTATCGCCTGATTTCTTCACTCTTCCACTACTTTCAATGGCTAACACGGTACAACATTATACTACTATCAACTTGAAAGATACCACAATGTACCGCAAAAGAATGGAACTGAAAAACCGGCTTAAGAAACTTGCACAACTCAACAGCGACATCTTCTTCTTAACAAAATGCAAAAAGGAGAGACTCATCCCAAAAGGCTTCAATTTACGTAACCCAACCCGGCACACCTACAACAGCCGATATGCAGAACAACTATGTATTCGGACATCTGAAAGGCTGCGGAATAATATGATAAAAATTTCCTATAACAACAAAAAAAGAACACAGGAGGAGATACAGGCCCTGAAATCATCACTGGCTAATGACACAGAGGAAATGAAGGCCAGACTCCACACATACTACTGGAAACTTCAGGACATGCTTATTAACAACAAAAAGAAAAAGCTCCACAGACTGAGACAAAAAGGCCTCATTACTACAACCGCAAGTACTAGCCCAGCTCAGCAAAGCTGTGTTGTGAATCTTTCCTCTTATGAGCCAAACAAACACGAAATGTCAGTTCTCTCCAAAGGTCTCTCCTTCTGCCCCTCGGCACACACTGACCATATCCAACTCTGCAATGATATGGAGGAGTTTTTCAGAAAAATGAGATTAAGGGAATATTTTTATGACAAAGACCCTCCATACAGCAGCGACTCTGAGATGGAACAGCCCATAAGGAATCCTACCAAAAAATCTACCTGGACCCCACGCCCTGGAGCTAATGCAGCACTGGATAAATATATTGACTGTTTCAGAAGCAAAGTAAAATCAGAAATCCTAGAGAAACAAAAGAAACAGGTGCATAACCTAACCCTGCAGGAACAGAAGGCTATTACATCACTGAAAGAAAATCAGGATATAATAATAAAACCGGCTGACAAAGGGGGCGCAATAGTCATAATGAACACCTCATACTATATCCAGGAAGCAAACAGGCAACTGTCAAATCCCATCCATTACTCCAAACTGGAAAGTCATCCCACAGAAGCCTATATGAAAGAACTAAAGAGTATGATCAAGGAGTTTCCAGTCCAGATCCAGAATCAGGTAAAAGGACTTATCCCACAAGATCCCAGGCCGGGCGGCTTCTATATGCTCCCAAAGATACACAAAGATGGCAACCCTGGGAGGCCTATCATTTCTGGCATTGGGACACTGACAGAAAACATCTCAGGTTGGGTGGAAAATCTCCTAAAACCCCTTGTCAGGGATACTCCAAGCTATATCCAGGACACCACTGACCTTCCTAACAAACTGAATGCCCTGGGCCCTCTACCTGAGGGTACCATTTTGGCCACCATGGATGTGGAATCCCTGTATACCAACATTCCCCACAAGGATGGAGTTGCAGCATGTCGGGTACACCTGGAAAAACAAAACCTCCCAACAGAACCAGTAACGCAGCTCATACAATTCATCCTTAGCCACAACCATTTTACCTTTGGAGAGGATCTATATCTACAGCGAATGGGAACTTCAATGGGGACCAGATGTGCACCCCAATATGCAAATCTCTTTATGGCAGAACTGGAAGGAACATATTTATCAACATGCGCCACCAAACCTATGATTTACCTTCGTTATATCGATGATATCCTTGTCATCTGGACTGCAGGTGAGGAGGCCCTACTTCAATTCCATAATGACTTCAATGACTTTCACCCGACCATCAACCTTACACTTAGCTATTCAGAGAGTGAAATTCACTTTCTGGATACCACAATATACATTAAAGACCACCGGCTACTCACATCAATATACCACAAACCCACAGACAGAACGGCCTACCTGAGAAACGACAGCTTCCACCCCAAGCACACAAGACAATCTATCATCTACAGCCAGGCTATACCATACAATCGTATTTGCTCCGACAAAACAGACCTGGACAAGCACCTCCTGGATCTGAGGATGAAATTTCTCAGATTGGGATACAAACCAAAAGTGACAGACAACCAATTAAACAAAGCAGCAGCCATTAACAGAGACAGTCTGCTCACATATAGAGAGACCCAGAAAGAAGCCCGAGTGCCCCTAGTCGTCACCTACAACCCACAGCTGGAGATCCTACGAAGGATTGCCAAGGAGCTCCAACCTGTGCTACATAGGGACAACAGACTCAAGGACATATTTCCAGTCCCCCCTCTCCTCTCCTGAGGCGTATTATTGTCCGGAGTGCCCTGAAGGCCCCAACTGAAAATGGCGCCTCACCATGCCTACATAAAAGGTGCATGACCTGCAGCCACATCCACACCGCTGACAGTGTACCTATCCCACAGTCACAACAGGTGCACAGAATTAGGGGGACATTTTCCTGCAGGTCTCCCAATGTGGTGTACCTCATAATGTGTGTGCAATGTCCCACCACAGGCCTCTATGTGGGGGAAACCGGGCAGAGACTCAGTCAACGAATAAACTCACATAGATCCAGCATTAATAACAGCAGAACCGATCTCCCAGTGGCCGCACATTTCTCCGGAGAAAACCACTCTATTGAAGATTTGCGGGTTGTGGTTTTAATGGGACATTTTAAGACACAGGAGAAAAGAAAAGAAATGGAGTACAAATTTATGCAAAAATTTCAAACTCTGCAATTTGGACTTAATATTCCTGCCAGCTTCATGTCACACTATGTTTGAACCATGAACTGAACTCAATATTCATGCCAGCTTCAAATCACACTATGTGTGACCTGTGAGGGACACAAATCACCTCCTGATAGCAAACAGATAACAGCAAGAATTACTGATCCCTCCGTCACGCACCACAAGTTTCCAGACTGTTTTTTTGACCTGTTGTAAATAACTTCTCTACTTAGATTGCAATTTTTTTTAAGGACTCTAAAATGCTTTGAAAACCATGTGTATAAAAATCTGTTAATTTTCAGTTCTTGTATCACACCATGTCTGATGAAGGGAGCGAGTACTCCTGAAAGCTTACTTATAAATATACTCAGTTAGCCTCTAAAAGGTATCGCCTGATTTCTTCACTCTTCCACTCCATTATATACATACAGAGTCATGGACAGCCAGGGTGTGTAGACTTTCTTATGCAACCATTTTCGGAATTTCTCAAATTCTTTTCAAAAAAAATTTGTAAACAGTGTTGATCAAAAATGTTTAACCATTATCTGCCCACAGTAACTATGCAGAGCTGTGTCGCCATGGTTACAGACTACAAACAACCCTTGTGTAGTCTGATCCAGCAGACTTCTAGGAATTTAACCTAGGGTATTAACCCTTTGGAGCCTGAGATCTACTTTATGAGCATGGGTATTAGTTGTAGGGTATTACAGGAGATATTGTTGGTACCGTATCGTTATACCATTGCCTAGTGGGGTCCTATAACATCATGGAACGATGACCCCTTACTAGGCAATGCTTTCCCTATCCAGACTGTGAATATTCCTTTATCTTCTTAGGGGAAATAGATTGTTTGACATCGGCAAAGGAGATAGAGGAAAATTTTGATCTCACAATCTAGAGGGTAAATAATATATAGGGGATAATATATAAGGGACTGTGTATTACTCTATGGGGCATTATCCCCGCATCCAGTCTAACCAATCTAACACCAAGACGATGGCCCCGAATCTAGAATATTCATTTTATATACACATTAATAATACTTATCTTTTAGTATCCTTTTATCCCTACTGTTTTTCTGTGAGCTTATTGATTCTAAGGCGTGTGCACCTCCAGTGAGATGACGTTTACCCCACAAAACAGATGCCCTATACAGCACCGTACGTGGAAATATAATAAGTTACCGGTTTCAGAATATGGGAAAGAAACTTGTCTATTTTTCAAAACATTATATTTTCAAAGGTGTTAAAACATAAAAAAAATAATAGAAAATATAAATTCAGTATTTTATATAAAATGATATCAATTTGTATAAAGCTATATACAGTACATTTGGTAAACGTATATAAGTTCAGTATACTGACCTGAAGCATATAGATAACGTGTTATTTTTACATTATGTTGAACGTCATAAAAAACATAAACCTGTAAAAAAATTGAATTTTTTTTTTTTTTTTTTAATTCAATGTAATTCAGAATTTTTTTCCAGACTCCCAGCATATCATAGATAATAATAAATGGTGCCATTAGGAAGTGCAATATAAAGAGAAGCCCCAAATACAGATCTACTAAGACACTGATAAATACAAGTATAAAAAGCTTATATATATATATATATATATATATATATATATATATATATATATAACACACACGTGGACAAAATTGTTGGTCCCCTCCCTCGTTTAATGACAGAAAACCCCACAATGGTAACAGAAATAACTGGAATCTGACAAAAGTCATAATATATAAAACTACATGTTGACAAGCCACAAAGCTTCTGGGAGAATGTCCTATGGACAGATGAGACAAAAATCAAAATTTTTGGCAAGGCACATCAGCTCTATGTTCACATATGGAAAAATGAAGCCTATCTTGAAAGAACACTGTCCCTACTGTGACACATGGAGGAGGCTCTGTTATGTTCTGGGGCTGCTTTGCTGCATCTGGCACAGGGTGTCTTGAATCTGTGCAGGGTACAATGAAATCTCAAGACTATCAAGGGAGTCTAGAGAGAAATGTGCTGCCCAGTGTCAGAAAGCTTGGTCTCAGTCGCAGGTCATGGGTCTTGTAACAGGATAATGACCCAAAACACAGCTAAAAACCCCCAAGAATGGCTAAGAGGGAAACATTGGACTATTCTGAAGTGGCCTTCAATGAGCCCTGACCTAAATCCTATTGAGCATCTTTGGAAGGAGCGGAAACATGTCGTCTGGAAAAGGCACCCTTCACACCCGAGACAACTGGAGCAGTTTGCTCATGAGGAGCGGCCAAAATCCCTGCTGAGAGGTGCAGAAGTCTCACTGACAGTTACAGGAATCGTCTGATTGCAGGGATTGCCTCAAAAGGTTGTGCAACTAAATATTAAGGGAACCCTCATTTCTGTCCAGGCCTGTTTCATGTTGCAGCCTGGTTGGAAAGCAATGTCTGACTTTCATTTGTTCATTTTCATAGAATTTTTATATATTATTACTTTTGTCAGATTCCAGTTATTTCTGTGACCATTGTGGGGTTTTCTTTCATTAAACGAGGGAAGGGACCAACAATTGTGTCCACGTGTGTATAAAGGTCTGCACAGGGGCTGTATACACAGATGAAGATTATCTGTACTGACTCATTTTACATTTCATTTGCACACATATTGTCATTGGGCCGTCCCGTTACTATGTTGTAACCTTCACCTTATTACGTATATACCATCCTTTGTATATACCTTGTACTGATATATCATTTGCTACATCTTTGCTATATTAACAATGAGATGATCACAAAAATCTACAAAATCTACAATACAAAGGGATTCTCGTAGTTTTTGTGCTATTCTTGCCGGGCCATATCATGTGTGGGGGCAGCAAACAGCCTAATTGTATATATTCTGCGCCGCACAGGAAGTGGCTCCAGCTCTGCATTGTTTTGTATAAAGGCCTCGGCAGCGCACATATTACCATTCATCCCGCTCTGCCTGGAGTTCACATCTCAACCTTGGATTCCTGCGAGGATTCTGTGATCTTGACCCATCTTTTCATTATTTTGCTGTGTTTTTCTGTATACGTCTGATGGTTAATGCTCGACGATAATGGAGGCTAAAACAAACCCCTTTAAATCCAAATGATGTCTTAAAAATACATGCACGCAGCCGCGCTCTGTAAAGCGGAGACCATTTACTGCTGCATCGGGGAGAGAGGTCAAATGTCACTAGTCGACAGGTTAAACACACTCATTTATACCGTATGCATCTGTTCATAACAGCGAGAGATCGCCCTGCGGAGGAGAACCAGACTGCAGCCAGGAACAGGGCTCTATTATAGAGAAAGTACCAGATAACAACACCGCTACCTGTCACTGAATGTAGAGGGAGCATGAGCAGGGCTATAATCTATACCAGCTGTACATATATAATTATATACAGGAGATACCCAGGTTATACCGGCTGCACATATAGAATTATATACAGGAGATACCCAGGTTATACCAGCTGTACATATAGAATTATATACAGGAGATACCCAGGTTATACCGGCTGTACATATATAATTATATACAGGAGATACCCAGGTTATACCAGCTGTACATATATAATTATATACAGGAGATACCCAGGTTATACCAGCTGTACATATATAATTATATACAGGAGATACCCAGGTTATACCGGCTGCACATATAGAATTATATACAGGATACCCAGGTTATACCGGCTGTACATATATAATTATATACAGGAGATACCCAGGTTATACCGGCTGTACATATATAATTATATACAGGAGATACCTAGGTTATACCAGCTGTACATATATAATTATATACAGAAGATACCCAGGTTATACCAGCTGTACATATATAATTATATACAGGAGATACCCAGGTTATACCGGCTGCACATATAGAATTATATACAGGATACCCAGGTTATACCAGCTGTACATATAGAATTATATACAAGAGATACCCAGGTTATACCGGCTGTACATATATAATTATATACAGGAGATACCCAGGTTATACCGGCTGTACATATATAATTATATACAGGAGATACCCAGGTTATACCAGCTGTACATATATAATTATATACAGGAGATACTCAGGTTATACCGGCTGTACATATAGAATTATATACAGGAGATACCCAGGTTATACTGGCTGTACATATAGAATTATATACAGGAGATGCCCAGGTTATACCAGCTGTACATATATAATTATATACAGGAGATGCCCAGGTTATACCAGCTGTACATATATAATTATATACAGGAGATACCCAGGTTATACCAGCTGTACATATAGAATTATATACAGGAGATACCCAGGTTATACCAGCTGTACATATAGAATTATATACAGGAGATTCCCAGGTTATACCAGCTGTACATATAGAATTATATACAGGAGATGCCCAGGTTATACCAGCTGTACATATAGAATTATATACAGGAGATACCCATGTTATACCAGCTGTACATATAGAATTATATACAGGAGATACCCAGGTTATACCAGCTGTACATATAGAATTATATACAGGAGATACCCAGGTTATACCAGCTGCACATATAGAATTATATACAGGCGATACCCAGGTTATACCAGCTGTACATATAGAATTATATACAAGAGATACCCAGGTTATACTGGCTGTACATATATAATTATATACAGGAGATCCCCAGGTTATACCAGCTGTACATATATAATTATATACAGGAGATACTTAGGTTATACCAGCTGTACATATATAATTATATACAGGAGATACCCAGGTTATACCGGCTGTACATATAGAATTATATACAGGATACCCAGGTTATACCAGATGTACATATAGAATTATATACAAGAGATACCCAGGTTATACCGGCTGTACATATATAATTATATACAGGAGATACCCAGGTTATACCGGCTGTACATATATAATTATATACAGGAGATACCCAGGTTATACCAGCTGTACATATATAATTATATACAGGAGATACCCAGGTTATACCGGCTGTACATATATAATTATATACAGGAGATACCCAGGTTATACTGGCTGTACATATAGAATTATATACAGGAGATGCCCAGGTTATACCAGCTGTACATATATAATTATATACAGGAGATGCCCAGGTTATACCGGCTGTACATATATAATTATATACAGGAGATACCCAGGTTATACCGGCTGTACATATAGAATTATATACAGGAGATACCCAGGTTATACCAGCTGTACATATAGAATTATATACAGGAGATTCCCAGGTTATACCAGCTGTACATATAGAATTATATACAGGAGATGCCCAGGTTATACCGGCTGTACATATATAATTATATACAGGAGATACCCAGGTTATACCGGCTGTACATATAGAATTATATACAGGAGATACCCATGTTATACCAGCTGTACATATAGAATTATATACAGGAGATACCCAGGTTATACCAGCTGTACATATAGAATTATATACAGGAGATACCCAGGTTATACCAGCTGCACATATAGAATTATATACAGGCGATACCCAGGTTATACCAGCTGTACATATATAATTATATACAGGAGATACCCAGGTTATACCGGCTGTACATATATAATTATATACAGGATACCCAGGTTATACCGGCTGTACATATAGAATTATATACAAGAGATACCCAGGTTATACTGGCTGTACATATATAATTATATACAAGAGATCCCCAGGTTATACCAGCTGTACATATATAATTATATACAGGAGATACCCAGGTTATACCGGCTGTACATATAGAATTATATACAGGAGATACCCAGGTTATACCGGCTGTACATATATAATTATATACAGGAAATACCCAGGTTATACCGGCTGTACATATATAATTATATACAGGAGATACCCAGGTTATACCAGTAAAGATGTTGTTCTGGTGCATACAGTGGATGTTGGGAGTTGTACTCTAGCAGTAGTAGTATGTATCAGTATATCTCGGGTCAGTCTCTTTATATTGCAGTCAGGATTCTTAGTATAGCGGGGCATCACTGTGTGTTATTGTAAACATTGGCGGGGCCCTCCATTAGTGAGCGCTGACAAAGTGATTCTAATTGAAACCATCTTTACAGAAGTATTAGAAGCGGCTGATGAATGGTAACGTAACTCCTGTATTTCGGCCATTCATCACTGTCTCAGTTAACCGGTTCTCAAGAGGTTTGATTGCAGCGTGCTAACTCCCTGGCTTATGTTATGTGCGAGCATTGTTCAGGGTGATGTCATTGTGGCACAAGTACTGTTGCTGTTGGCACTCGGGAGTTCTCCGCTTGTGCCCTGGGAAAACCAAAGCATGACTGGTATCCTGATCCGAAGCCAGAGCGTGTTACAGCAGAATCTACACTGCGCAGCAAGGATACCACAGAACTGAAACATGAAGAGCACACATTGTTATATACTGTATACAGCAGAAGGACCAAGAGGAAGAAGAAAGACCTGCGAGCTCAGCTTCATGATTATCACCATAGGAGGCAGTATTATAGTAGTTATATTCTTGTACATAGGAGTAGTATTATAGTAGTTATATTCTTGTACATAGGAGTAGTATTATAGTAGTTATATTCTTGTACATAGGAGCAGTATTATAGTAGTTATATTCTTGTACATAGGAGCAGTATTATAGTAGTTATATTCTTATACATAGGAGCAGTATTATAGTAGTTATATTCTTGTACATAGGAGCAGTATTATAGTAGTTATATTCTTGTACATAGGTGTAGTATTATAGTAGTTATATTCTTGTACATAGGAGCAGTATTATAGTAGTTATATTCTTGTACATAGGAGGTAGTATTATAGTAGTTATATTCTTGTACATAGGAGTAGTATTATAGTAGTTATATTCTTGTACATAGGAGGCAGTATTATAGTAGTTATATTCTTGTACATAGGAGCAGTATTATAGTAGTTATATTCTTGTACATAGGGGCAGTATTATAGTAGTTATATTCTTGTACATAGGAGGTAGTATTATAGTAGTTATATTCTTGTACATAGGAGCAGTATTATAGTAGTTATATTCTTGTACATAGGAGCAGTATTATAGTAGTTATATTCTTGTACATAGGAGCAGTATTATAGTAGTTATATTCTTGTACATAGGAGGTAGTATTATAGTAGTTATATTCTTGTACATAGGGCAGTATTATAGTAGTTATATTCTTGTACATAGGAGGTAGTATTATAGTAGTTATATTCTTGTACATAGGAGGTAGTATTATAGTAGTTATATTCTTGTACTTAGGAGGTAGTATTATAGTAGTTATATTCTTGTACATAGGAGTAGTATTATGGTAGTTATATTCTTGTACATAGGAGCAGTATTATAGTAGTTATATTCTTGTACATAGGAGCAGTATTATAGTAGTTATATTCTTGTACATAGGAGCAGTATTATAGTAGTTATATTCTTGTACATATGAGGCAGTATTATAGTAGTTATATTCTTGTACATAGGAGCAGTATTATAGTAGTTATATTCTTGTACATAGGAGGTAGTATTATAGTAGTTATATTCTTGTACATAGGGGGCAGTATTATAGTTATATTCTTGTACATAGGAGCAGTATTATAGTAGTTATATTCTTGTACATAGGAGCAGTATTATAGTACTTATATTCTTGTACATAGGAGCAGTATTATAGTAGTTATATTCTTGTACATAGGAGGTAGTATTATAGTAGTTATATTCTTGTACATAGGAGGCAGTATTATAGTAGTTATATTCTTGTACATAGGAGCAGTATTATAGTAGTTATATTCTTGTACATAGGAGGTAGTATTATAGTAGTTATATTCTTGTACATAGGAGCAGTATTATAGTAGTTATATTCTTGTACATAGGAGCAGTATTATAGTAGTTATATTCTTGTACATAGGAGCAGTATTATAGTAGTTATATTCTTGTACATAGGAGGTAGTATTATAGTAGTTATATTCTTGTACATAGGAGGTAGTATTATAGTAGTTATATTCTTGTACATAGGGCAGTATTATAGTAGTTATATTCTTGTACATAGGAGGTAGTATTATAGTAGTTATATTCTTGTACATAGGAGGTAGTATTATAGTAGTTATATTCTTGTACTTAGGAGGTAGTATTATAGTAGTTATATTCTTGTACATAGGAGTAGTATTATGGTAGTTATATTCTTGTACATAGGAGCAGTATTATAGTAGTTATATTCTTGTACATAGGAGCAGTATTATAGTAGTTATATTCTTGTACATAGGAGCAGTATTATAGTAGTTATATTCTTGTACATATGAGGCAGTATTATAGTAGTTATATTCTTGTACATAGGAGCAGTATTATAGTAGTTATATTCTTGTACATAGGAGGTAGTATTATAGTAGTTATATTCTTGTACATAGGAGCAGTATTATAGTAGTTATATTCTTGTACATAGGAGGTAGTATTATAGTAGTTATATTCTTGTACATAGGAGGTAGTATTATAGTAGTTATATTCTTGTACATAGGGCAGTATTATAGTAGTTATATTCTTGTACATAGAAGGTAGTCTTATAGTAGTTATATTCTTGTACATAGGAGCAGTATTATAGTAGTTATATTCTTGTACATAGGAGCAGTATTATAGTAGTTATATTCTTGTACATAGGAGCAGTATTATAGTACTTATATTCTTGTACATAGGAGCAGTATTATAGTAGTTATATTCTTGTACATAGCAGCAGTATTATAGTAGTTATATTCTTGTACATAGGAGTAGTATTATAGTAGTTATATTCTTGTACATAGGAGGCAGTATTATAGTAGTTATATTCTTGTACATAGGAGCAGTATTATAGTAGTTATATTCTTGTACATAGGAGCAGTATTATAGTAGTTATATTCTTGTACATAGGAGCAGTATTATAGTAGTTATATTCTTGTACATAGGAGCAGTATTATAGTAGTTATATTCTTGTACATAGGAGGTAGTATTATAGTAGTTATATTCTTGTACATAGGAGTAGTATTATAATAGTTATATTCTTGTACATAGGAGGTAGTATTATAGTAGTTATATTCTTGTACATAGGAGGTAGTATTATAGTAGTTATATTCTTGTACATAGGAGCAGTATTATAGTAGTTATATTCTTGTACATAGGAGGTAGTATTATAGTAGTTATATTCTTGTACATAGGAGCAGTATTATAGTAGTTATATTCTTGTACATAGGAGCAGTATTATAGTAGTTATATTCTTGTACATAGGAGCAGTATTATAGTAGTTATATTCTTGTACATAGGAGCAGTATTATAGTAGTTATATTCTTGTACATAGGAGCAGTATTATAGTAGTTATATTCTTGTACATAGGAGTAGTATTATAATAGTTATATTCTTGTACATAGGAGGTAGTATTATAGTAGTTATATTCTTGTACATAGGAGGTAGTATTATAGTAGTTATATTCTTGTACATAGGAGCAGTATTATAGTAGTTATATTCTTGTACATAAAAGCAGTATTATAGTAGTTATATTCTTGTACATAGGAGGTAGTATTATAGTAGTTATATTCTTGTACATAGGAGCAGTATTATAGTAGTGTTATTCTTGTACATAAAAGCAGTATTATAGTAGTTATATTCTTGTACATAGGAGGCAGTATTATAGTAGTTATATTCTTGTACATAGGAGTAGTATTATAGTAGTTATATTCTTGTACATAGGAGGTAGTATTATAGTAGTTATATTCTTGTACATAGGAGTAGTATTATAGTAGTTATATTCTTGTACATAGGAGCAGTATTATAGTAGTTATATTCTTGTACATAGGAGCAGTATTATAGTAGTTATAATCTTGTACATAGGAGGTAGTATTATAGTAGTTATATTCTTGTACATAGGAGTAGTATTATAGTAGTTATATTCTTGTACATAGGGGTAGTATTATAGTAGTTATATTCTTGTACATAGGGGCAGTATTATAGTTGTTATATTCTTGTACATAGGAGGTAGTATTATAGTAGTTATATTCTTGTACATAGGAGTAGTATTATAGTAGTTATATTCTTGTACATAGGGGTAGTATTATAGTAGTTATATTCTTGTACATAGGGGCAGTATTATAGTAGTTATATTCTTATACATAGGAGCAGTATTATAGTAGTTATATTCTTGTACATAGGAGCAGTATTATAGTAGTTATATTCTTGTACATAGCAGCAGTATTATAGTAGTTATATTCTTGTACATAGGAGTAGTATTATAGTAGTTATATTCTTGTACATAGGAGGCAGTATTATAGTAGTTATATTCTTGTACATAGGAGGTAGTATTATAGTAGTTATATTCTTGTACATAGGAGCAGTATTATAGTAGTTATATTCTTGTACATAGGAGCAGTATTATAGTAGTTATATTCTTGTACATAGGAGCAGTATTATAGTAGTTATATTCTTGTACATAGGAGGTAGTATTATAGTAGTTATATTCTTGTACATAGGAGGTAGTATTATAGTAGTTATATTCTTGTACATAGGAGTAGTATTATAGTAGTTATATTCTTGTACATAGGAGCAGTATTATAGTTTTTATATTCTTGTACATAGGGGGCAGTATTATAGTAATTATATTCTTGTACATAGGAGTAGTATTATAGTAGTTATATTCTTGTACATAGGAGGTAGTATTATAGTAGTTATATTCTTGTACATAGGAGCAGTATTATAGTAGTTATATTCTTGTACATAGGAGTAGTATTATAATAGTTATATTCTTGTACGTAGGAGCAGTATTATAGTAGTTATATTCTTGTACATAGGAGTAGTATTATAATAGTTATATTCTTGTACATAGGAGGTAGTATTATAGTAGTTATATTCTTGTACATAGGAGGTAGTATTATAGTAGTTATATTCTTGTACATAGGAGCAGTATTATAGTAGTTATATTCTTGTACATAGGAGGTAGTATTATAGTAGTTATATTCTTGTACATAGGAGCAGTATTATAGTAGTTATATTCTTGTACATAGGAGCAGTATTATAGTAGTTATATTCTTGTACATAGGAGCAGTATTATAGTAGTTATATTCTTGTACATAGGAGCAGTATTATAGTAGTTATATTCTTGTACATAGGAGCAGTATTATAGTAGTTATATTCTTGTACATAGGAGTAGTATTATAATAGTTATATTCTTGTACATAGGAGGTAGTATTATAGTAGTTATATTCTTGTACATAGGAGGTAGTATTATAGTAGTTATATTCTTGTACAAAGGGGCAGTATTATAGTAGTTATATTCTTGTACATAAAAGCAGTATTATAGTAGTTATATTCTTGTACATAGGAGGTAGTATTATAGTAGTTATATTCTTGTACATAGGAGCAGTATTATAGTAGTTATATTCTTGTACATAGGAGGCAGTATTATAGTAGTTATATTCTTGTACATAGGAGGTAGTATTATAGTAGTTATATTCTTGTACATAGGAGTAGTATTATAGTAGTTATATTCTTGTACATAGGAGCAGTATTATAGTAGTTATATTCTTGTACATAGGAGCAGTATTATAGTAGTTATATTCTTGTACATAGGAGGTAGTATTATAGTAGTTATATTCTTGTACATAGGAGTAGTATTATAGTAGTTATATTCTTGTACATAGGGGTAGTATTATAGTAGTTATATTCTTGTACATAGGGGCAGTATTATAGTAGTTATATTCTTGTACATAGGAGGTAGTATTATAGTAGTTATATTCTTGTACATAGGAGTAGTATTATAGTAGTTATATTCTTGTACATAGGGGTAGTATTATAGTAGTTATATTCTTGTACATAGGGGCAGTATTATAGTAGATATATTCTTGTACATAGGAGCAGTATTATAGTAGTTATATTCTTGTACATAAGAGTAGTATTATAGTAGTTATATTCTTGTACATAAAAGCAGTATTATAGTAGTTATATTCTTGTACATAGGAGGCAGTATTATAGTAGTTATATTCTTGTACATAGGAGGTAGTATTATAGTAGTTATATTCTTGTACATAGGAGTAGTATTATAGTAGTTATATTCTTGTACATAGGAGCAGTATTATAGTAGTTATATTCTTGTACATAGGAGCAGTATTATAGTAGTTATATTCTTGTACATAGGAGGTAGTATTATAGTAGTTATATTCTTGTACATAGGAGTAGTATTATAGTAGTTATATTCTTGTACATAGGGGTAGTATTATAGTAGTTATATTCTTGTACATAGGGGCAGTATTATAGTAGTTATATTCTTGTACATAGGAGGTAGTATTATAGTAGTTATATTCTTGTACATAGGAGTAGTATTATAGTAGTTATATTCTTGTACATAGGGGTAGTATTATAGTAGTTATATTCTTGTACATAGGAGGTAGTATTATAGTAGTTATATTCTTGTACATAGGAGGTAGTATTATAGTAGTTATATTCTTGTACATAGGAGCAGTATTATAGTAGTTATATTCTTGTACATAGGAGCAGTATTATAGTAGTTATATTCTTGTACATAGGAGCAGTATTATAGTAGTTATATTCTTGTACATAGGAGGCAGTATTATAGTAGTTATATTCTTGTACATGGGGGCAGTATTATAGTAGTTATATTCTTGTACATAGGAGCAGTATTATAGTAGTTATATTCTTGTACATAGGAGGCAGTATTATAGTAGTTATATTCTTGTACATAGGAGGCAGTATTATAGTAGTTATATTCTTGTACATAGGGGGCAGTATTATAGTAGTTATATTCTTGTACATAGGAGCAGTATTATAGTAGTTATATTCTTGTACATAGGAGGTAGTATTATAGTAGTTATATTCTTGTACATAGGTGCAGTATTATAGTAGTTATATTCTTGTACATAGGAGTAGTATTATAGTAGTTATATTCTTGTACATAGGAGCAGTATTATAGTAGTTATATTCTTGTACATAGGAGTAGTATTATAGTAGTTATATTCTTGTACATAGGAGCAGTATTATAGTAGTTATATTCTTGTACATAGGAGTAGTATTATAGTAGTTATATTCTTGTATTTAGGAGGCAGTATTATGCTAATAGTTCTATTACAGCTGACATTATTGGCTTTCCTTATACTGAGTACTTTGGATTCTTTTTGCTACTTTTGCTCTTACTAACCTTACTGACAGTGACCATTGAACAGGTGTTCTTATGTTTTCATGGCCAGGTCTCCTTATAAGATGTTTCCCACGATCCATGAACTGGACACTTTTCTCCAAGACACTTAGATGGTGCGGCAGCCCCCAGTGGCACTACAAGCACAAGCCGTGCACCAGCCTCCTGCATAGCCATACCTAATGTATGTATAATTTATAAGCCACACACCGTTTGCTGTCAAATAGACGATTGATCTGACTTGGATCTGGTTAATTATCCTCCACATACATTATGCGTGAACAGATCTTCAGTATGATGTATTATATCAATATTAATAAGATTATAAAACACTATTGATAATTAGGAAGAGGCAGCGGCTTTGATTCTCTC